>KQ962020.1:367297-403309 GCA_001563735.1 Leucoagaricus sp. SymC.cos
GCCATTTCTTCTTGTTTACGTTCCAATGCCGACTGCGTTCGTAGGATTGAGCCGCTCGGCTTGTCATTCTCGTATTTGTATTTCACTCGCGCTTCTATTGGCTTGTCTTCTTCTTTGTATCCTTCAAAATCATCATCCTCGCTCTCGGCATCAGCGAGCGTCCCATCATCAGTATTGGTCCTAAATATTTTCGGAGCTGTGCCATGACTCGATTCCTCTCCTCCACTTGTAAGTCCACGGAGTTTCTCCTTCCAGCTTGATTGCTTCTTGATTTTCTTCTTGCGTCTGCGATCCGGTACCATGCTCAGTGGCGAAACATGATGTAAATGATCCTTCTGCTCGGCAAACTCTCGCATTCCAGGAATATTATTGGACGACTGCTCCGTCCGCAAAATACGCAAGTGGTCTGCAGACATCCAGGACACGAAATTGAAATCCAACGCCGCGTAAGTGAGCGCCATGCCTGTGGGCAGCGGCAGCGACTCGATACCCCGTATCTTTGTCACACCATTTTTGATCTCGAGGAGTTTGATCACAAGGTTGACAGCTAAGGTACCACCGCTGAAGTAGATACATCTGTCTTAGTCTCAGAATAAACCACCCGAGTACTCCGAGCACGCACGCTGAATCTCCGGTTACGATTATTGAGAGCTCGTTGCCAGACATACCAATGATGCGACCAGCTGTGTATATCAAAAAGTCAAATTTAACACCGTTACCTCAGAAGTTAGCGGATTCGCTCACCAGATTCAACAATGACACGGTAAACGTCAAATACCTCATCAATAGCAAACGGATACGGATCTAACACGACCCATATTTAGCACTGCTTCAAAGAACAAAACAACGCGCCCTCACATTCTGGTGCTTTACCATAGTCGATGGAGAGCACCGGCCTCCCCGAGCTGACAGCCCAAAACCGCAGTCGCTCTTCGTGATGCTCGGGTGACATAGCAACAAATCCACCACCCGGGAAATCAAGAATTAGTTCAGTCGCTTCTTTGAGCTGTGCTTCGGGTGGAGCAAAGAACAGATAGGCGGTGACCGGACGACTGTAGGAAGATCCTTGGGGACGAGGAAGCAGAATTTTTCGGCGGATTGACATCTTTGGGACCCGTTGAATCAAACGGATCTGAGTTATTGATTGGTATGAATTGAAGGTTCAGGGAATGAATTAACGAAACGCACAAAGGGATGAGTGGTCTTGTTCCATGTGGCTCGAAGCATTTCAACTGTAGGTACTGCGCGGAATCGCCGGAGCTGGGTGCGAATGTCAGGGAACCTACTCAAGAGATAGGCGAGAAAGGACTCCTTACCTTTTCGTCTGCCGCGGAAGGGAACAGGATATAATAGGCCGCGAAGAGTAGCGAGCAAATATCGCGGAACCATTTAGGTCGGATGGTCATTGCAGTCGCGAAGCCAGCGTCTAGACCAGTGACAATCCATGTCGCACGGAAGTAGTCTGGCGTATACTACGATACGTCGAAACGGATGTTTGAAAATAGATGAGAATAACATACTAGGTTCTTGAGAGGCTCAGGGGCTTGCCATACACATCAGAACCTCCAACTTTCCTTTGTAGACGACATAGACTCACCATCGAGACCAAATATCTTATCGAGATTACGAAGTGCATATACCGCAGTGAGTGTGCTAAGAATCAGTTGCCAAGGCGTAAAGCGCTCTGATATGTACACAAGACTCAACCATGAAACCGTTCACCAATAGAAAGCAACCTACGTAGTCTCCTATTGATTCGAGGCAACCAAAGTATTCTCGGAGGTCCCTCTTTCGCCTTTGCAATTCGCCACGTCCAGAAAAAGAGCACTAGGAAAACCTAGATCCACATATATGAGGCATGATCATAACCGGATAAACATGGTGACTAACCTGTGCTCTCTTCCATGACGGATTAGGTCGCCCCAAAATATGATCAATCATAATCTTTGAGCAGTAAAGTAAAAGTACACTATAAGATGATGGTGGTTGAAGGGGGAGAGGACTGACAGGATATATGCATTGCCTTTAGATTGGGCCTCTCGCGTCCTCGAGAAACTGATTTAGGTTAACCTAGCATGTGATTTTCCAACCTGGTCCGTTGTCCATTCCAAATTTAAACAGCGATGCTGAATGATTATGGGCGCTTTACCCTCGTGGATTATCTGATATACGGGCGCTTAGTGTCTCCTGTCTCTATCTGAACTTTTCTTACTGCTTGGAGCAGCACACAGAGCTTTTCATCGTGTCGATTGCCTAGCCGAAGCACGGAGATAAACTTCAAGCCATTCGGAAGGGCTCCTTCCGGCTTCCGCTACTCCTTTCGTCGTCCGATTACGCGACAACACCTAACCTTAAGTTAGGTCTACATTATCCTCTAGGGTTCTGCTTGCGATCAGTCATCGCGAAATT
This sequence comes from Leucoagaricus sp. SymC.cos, assembly GCA_001563735.1. Classification (NCBI taxonomy): domain Eukaryota; kingdom Fungi; phylum Basidiomycota; class Agaricomycetes; order Agaricales; family Agaricaceae; genus Leucoagaricus; species Leucoagaricus sp. SymC.cos. The sequence goes on from KQ962020.1 coordinate 369,707, forward strand.
ATCTTTGCAGATGGCGAACCGAGTTCAAATTTATCTCTCCACCTTCGTTACAAAGGCTCCTAATAACCACTACGCTTGCGCCTACCCTGAATGGCTGCTGCACCAGAGTTGACCTCGATCAAGGTTGACAACGATAAAATAGAGATCGTTAATCAACTTTTGCTGCCACATGTCACCAAGTATGTTCAAATCAACTCGGTTGAAGATGCTTACGATTCTATCAAGACTATGAAGGCGAGTACTCGTTCATATTTGTTTGATTACGGTTGTATAACTGGTGAGTCGTAGATTCGTGGTGCCCCGGCGATTGCATCCTTGGCTGCCTTATCCGTTTCACAACACCTCATTCGTGCTCTTCACACGACTCCACCTCCAGAATTTCTCTCTTCACATACTGCGTTTCAGACACACATCGAGACTATCCTAGGCTATCTCTACAAGTCGCGACCAACAGCTGTGAACCTTGGTGCAGCAACTCGAAGATTGACAAAAACCCTTCATGACAGTATTGCAGCCGGGAGAGAGGTTTCAACGATCGCTGAAGACCTTATTCAAGAGGGAAGGCTGGTAGCTGATGAGGATGTGGGCAGGAACAAGGCCATGGCCAAGTGGGGAGGCGAATGGCTTATAGAGCGAGTGAAGACGAATGGTGAATCGGGGGAAGGATTGAACGTTTTGACGGTTTGCAACACGGGATCTCTCGCGACGTCGGTGGGTCACAACAACTCTCGTTTCCTCATACTCTTTCTGATACAATTTGAAGGGGTATGGCACTGCCTTTGGGTTGATCATGTACTTGCACGAGACAGGGAAACTTGGAAAGGCACATTTTACGCAGACAGCTCCTTACCATCAGGGGTCACGGTGAGCATCTATCTCTCCAGGCCCATGAATTCTATTTTGACTATTTTGACAATTCGGTAGGCTTACAGCTTATGAGTTTAAAACGCTGAAGATACCCTCCGTTATGATCTGTGATACGATGGTTGGTTCTTTATTCCAGCACCACAAAATCCATGCGGTTGGTAAGTAAATAGCATTTGAATTGTGTGAAGCAAGACTAAATCTGGCGGTTGTGTAGCCGTTGGCGCGGATAGGATTGCAAGAAATGGTGACACAGCCAACAAGGTCGGTCTAGATGAATCGCCCAGACGAAAGGACGATCTTTTTAACCTTCGCACTAAGATCGGCACATACAATGCAGCTGTCCTTGCCGCGCGGCACAATATCCCCTTTATCGTTGTTGCGCCGATTAGTACTGTTGACCTTGACGTGTCCGATGGCTCCAAGTAAATTCGGTTCTCATTCTCACATCACGCAATTTCGCTCACGAAACATTCTTTGCAGAATTCCCATTGAACACCGACCTCCTCTTGAGGCTTGCCTTGTGCGAGGCATTCTATACCCAAATGATGGAAAAGTTGAACAAGTTCAAGTCATGATCACTCCAACCGGTCTCGATGGAATTTACAACCCCAGCTTTGATGTCACCCCCGCAGAGCTCATAACTGCCATCGTAACAGAAAAGGGTGTCGCCATTAAAGCTGAGGGCGCCAAGGAGTTCGATCTCTCACCAATTGTCTAATCACTATGGTTATTCCAAAGGCTGTGGAGCGCTTGAATATCATTATCGTTCATATGTCATGATGGCCTTGTGTGAATTCTCAGCGGTTGAGATGAACCTGCTACGTCTTGATCTATTTCAATTAAAGTCGGGTTTCGGATCGTGTCCCAGCGCCCCTAGCGCCTCCTTGCCTCCTAACACTCCAATGGTGGGCTTTGGGCCTGTTCTTGGGCATTTCAACCACGATGAGCTCGCTGCTGAGCAGATGATGCTCATTGGGACGATGTTTTCATGGATGGCGTATGGTAAGCATCCGTGTGTCAAGCCCTCGTGTTGGTGGTCGTAACAACAGCAATGTCTCTCCGCCAGCTTTCACGGTCCTGACATTCGTGTTATGTCTACAAGCCCTTTGGAAACGACCCAAGTCTATGTCAAGATTGGCGTTCATTTTCTATGTTTCGCTACTATTCGGGTTTATCTCCGCGTATATGGCACTCGATACAGCAAATAAAGTTCGGGCGTTTACGACGTATAAGGGCTTTCCTGGAGGGCCAGATGCTTGGCTTAGATCAAAGAGATATTCGGATGTGTTCTGCATAGCAGGAAATGTGTGCGTTGTGTGTTCAATCTGGCTTTCCGATGGTTTTTTGGTGAGCATTGCTTTCATTCTCCTTCGAATGAAATTTAACTTGACTTTCAAAGCTCTATCGCGCTGTCAAAGTTTATACTACTCGTCAATGGATTCTTTTGGTACCTTGCCTGCTATATGTAGCGTCCGTAGGTACGTCTGCTTCCTCATTCATTCACGCTTTCAGTAAACAGTGTGACATCATGTGAATAGTAACCGGCGGATTGTACCTTTCCGAACAAGTCGATTCGAACACTGTGACCTGGGAAACACTATCTTTCGCAGTCCCATACTTTATCTGTGCAAGTCTTTGCAACCTCTCCACCATTTTCACGATTGCCGCTCGACTCTTGTGGTTCCGGCATCTCGTACGACGGGTGGTAGGGCCGGAGAAGAAAGAGCACGGTGAATTATACAAGAGTGCATTTACAATCTTTGTTGAGAGTGCAGCGTTGTATGCGGTGTTCTCGATCGTCTTCATCGTTTCGTATGCTATGAGAAGCGCGGTGGAGAAGCTTGTGGTTGCTCCGCTGGCTAATGTACGGGTGAGTGGCTTTCTACTTTTTTTTTTGATCCTGTTTATCTTCTTTTCCATGTTTTGACGTTTGACATATTACTGATGACTACTTGATGTGCAGGGAATCGCGTCGTTTTTGATCCTGCTCAGGCTTGTGAAGCGAGCTATTGTCAACGAGACGTCGTGTGTGGATTCTACTACGATGTCACAATATGCAACTGGGTGTACGACACCGCGGCCAGAGTCGTGAGCTTTTCTGCATAGATACAATATACAAAGGGCACGTTGGTTCTCATACTAGTACTGACGCGAGTTAAGGGCTATTATCCTACCTGTTTGATATGTAATTAGTGAATTTCTGTATAGTGTACCACTCCAGAAACCCGTCATTCTCACCGTAGACGATCTACGTATACCATCGGTCCAATGTCGGATGAACACATCCGGTCAGATGCAGAAAGCAACTGTTTAAATAATGTAGGTTTTCTGCAAATTGTGCTATGTTCAAAATGCGTGGCCCGAGACCCTTGAACTATAATTCAAGTTGAAGTAGCTACAGTGATCAATCGATCAACCGTCATTCTGTACACTTGCCCTTTCCTGTCTCATCTCTACACCAAATATCCTGATAAAATCTGTAAAAATACCTGCAATAGATGTCTATGAGTATGCCAAACAATGTCAGGATTGAAGGAGAATTAAATAAGATATGCATGGTTTAGTCTCAAAATCTGCCCAAAATAGTCAAAATCAAGATTGATGGCAAAGTAAAATCCATGCCAAAGGGTCAATCCCTTGCCGTTTATCTTCAAACCACTCTCGTTCTGTAGATCAATATTCTGGCTACGTCTGTGAGCGTTTTTGAGAGTGTATGAGCCGAATTAGTGGAGCTGTGGCCATTTTTCTGAAGCGTGACACCTGAGGGTGCACTCAGCCAACCTCAGAATCTCCTTGCATGTATTTTCTGCTTCTGGGGCTTGTTGCCCCCATATTTGGCCTCAATTGTTGCAAAGGTTAAATCTCAGGCTCAGAAAAAAAAAGTAGCCCATGCCGAGCTCAACAGGAAATTGGATGAGGCTGCTAAGGTATATGCCCTGGAGCATGAAATCTCAAAGGAAGTACTTCCCAAACCACAAAAAAGAGTCACTAATATGGCTGCTTATGAGGAAATTGTAAAATTAGTCACATTATGGTCATATTTAATAGCTGGCTCAATGACACATCTTACTATGCTCTATAGTAAAAACAGGCGACAGAAGTAAGGCCAGAACTCCCGAAAGTTCAAAGCGAGGATGAAGATCAGGAGCATTGATAAGGGCGTGTCACGCAAGTGTCACGCTGTACAGAATGACGGTTTTCACCACTTTTCGGCGCCAAATCTTCGAAAAAACATACAAAATTTAGTCACATTATGGTCATATTTAACAGCTGGCTCAATGACACACCTTACTATGCTCTATAGTATTATATAGTTTTACTCAGGACTTGTCTTAATTTACATTGAGAAAAAAATTATCTTGATTGGGTGTACAGAATGACGATTGATCACTGTATCAATTTCCATTTCCAACGGCGACTCTATACCTCGCATCAGGCGGATCAAACTCCCCTTGTGTTCCGTCTACTTCATCTTCAATCCTTAGAATTTAGACACTCCGCCCTTCTGCGCTTCTGATTTGGTTTGATTTCCACCTCTTCAAGTTGCCATGGCTGAGATCGGAGAGTATATAATTGCCGTACATGGTGGCGCAGGGTTTCATCACCCCGACAATGATAAACGCACCAAACACACTCTTCGGATGTTCGTCTTTCTCTCTGAGGTCTTCCTGGCGGGTGAATGTATATATTCACTCTGACTGATTTCCAGGGCGTGTAAGAAGGCACTGGAGAGATTGTCAACCTCCGATACTGGCAATACATCTAGTTCTGTGGATCTGCCAGACAAGGAGAACGAATCCTTGGCTCTAGTTGAACAAGCTATAATACACCTGGAAGACGACCCGTACCTCAATGCGGGATATGGATCCAATTTGACTCTCGACGGAATTGTCGAATGTGATGCGTCTCTTTGTGTCGCTCGTCCACTTCAATCTGGAGATGTTTCTCAAAATCTTTTGTTTGGGAGCGTTGGAGCAGTTTCTGGTAGGAGCATTCGCGTTCCGCTTGTGTAAAGGTGTTCATGAGATTGTCAGGGATAAAAAACCCGATCTTGGCTGCTCGTTGTGTCTTAGAGTATTCAGAAAATTCTGACAAATTGGGACGTATACTTCCAATGTAAGCAACGTGTTTTTTTTTTTACCTGCGAAACAGGGACAATTTGAATCATGTGAAACATATTTTAGGACTCTTGTGTCATCAGGCGCAGTCAACTTCGTACAGAAATACGGAAAGAACGTCTCTCTCGTCCCTACAGAAGACATGGTATCACTTGCAGCAGAACGAACTTGGAAAAAGTGGAAAGACAGACTAGAAAATGAGACAGTGGACCGTGACCCTGATGCTAATACTGACGAGAAAGATCAAGAGAATCTCGTGCAGGACACTGTTGGCGCCATCGCTTGGCATCCGCAAGGCGGATTTGCAGCGGGTGTTTCAAGGTTAGCTGGGAAGCTCTACATGAGTGTACATGTACTAATCAGTGCAGTGGTGGTATTCTTCTCAAGTTCCCTGGACGAATCGGAGAGGTAATGTACGTCCGCACATACGATCTGTCTTGTCAGACCTGATGTAGTCAAGGCTGCTGTCTTTGGGGCAGGTTGTTGGGCTCAGCATTGCTCAGAGTCTCTGGGCGGAATGGCTTGTAGCGTATCAGGGACCGGAGAGGAGATTGTTCGCGCTAATCTCGCGCGAAATATCGGTAATGCTCATTTACAGTCCACAGACCCCCACGAAGTATTGCGAAAAATATTGGTGGAGCAATTCTGGCGTGAGCGAATGATTTCTGCCACTACAATGATTTTCTCACTCCTTGGACAGAACCAGCCAAGACACGAGGCGTACATGATCCGGCCGCGGGCGTGGTGATGATGACCAAAGAGACTGATGAAGGTGGGCAAACGTCAGGTTAGAAGGGGTTTCGTCTTATCGCCACCAGTGACTGATTCGACCATCAAAGCACGCGTATGGTGTGGCTTTACAGCAGCCAGCATGGCTATCGCATTTGCGTCGGGTCGAGATCCCAGACCAAAGGTACTTAAGTTCGATTGTATGATGCGTACCGAGTAACAATGGCGACTATTCTAGGCATACATACTACGGCGGCCGGAGGCAGGCTCAAAAGGGGAGGGGCCACATGTGTACATCACGGCGTTCAAGGTTTGATACAGGGTCCGAGGAGATAGGGGCAACGTCGGGGGAGGCCTAGGCGACGTTGAATTCGTGACGGTGACCGTTATCGGGGGATGGACATCATCTGCATCATCTGGCGGTTCCATTGGGACCTGGGTTTGTCACAGGAGTGCCGGTGCTGAGGCTTCGTCCCGCGATGCCGTTACTGTTTGGGGTTCCCAGGCCTATGGTGGACGAGTGAGGGAGCTCATTTGAGGCAACGGTGGCCGAGGTCGAGACGCTTCGGGCTACGGCAGTGCCGTTGGTGCTTCCGGTCCCTGTACGAGGCGTCCCTGGGTTACTTCGTGGAGTGGTGGCACCTGGTCCATTGGGTGTTGCAGGAAGGGGAGGGCGTGATTGGTTTAGACGTTGCAGTGTCTTGATAGGGAATTTTGTCCTGCAAACGAGTAAGTAAACACATGACGGGAATGGAGAGCGAGACAAACCGGCAGGTTGAACACACAGGTACAGGCTGGCAGAAGACTAAAGAAGGTGTCAAAGCATGTTATGGGAAGGATGAAGGATGGGCTCACTTGAGAGGCAGACGGAGCAGACAAAGCCGACATCGACAATATTTTTATGGCAGAAGCAGGCGGCGCGGAAGTCGACCTTGTCCTGGGTTGGGACTGCCATTACTTTACGGATGGCGGGAGGCGGGAGGAATGCCATCTAATGCAGATGATGAGATGAAAACGGGGGGGAAAGTCAAACTGACATACGATGAGATGCTGCAGGAGGGCATCGCGACGCTCAAGATGGATATATGAGCCGCCAGTGAGATGGGCAGCCTGCTGGAGGAAAACGGTGTCTGGGCCCAAGACCTGGCAGACGTCGACAGTGACTTTCTAGAAGGATGTGAGGAGATGGCTGGAATGGGCGAGTGTGGCTTACGAGCTTCTGGGCGGAAAAGACCGAGTTCATGATGGGGATGTACGATGTAGCAAGGTCCGGCGAGACGGAGAGCACAAGGAGACGGGGGTCCGGGAGAATGCTTGGACCGCGTTCGGGATTTGCGAGGCGGTTGACATCTAGCCCGCCGTGAGCAGAGTAAGCAGCAGCGAGGGCAGGAAAGCGCACAGCAGAGAGCCTTGGTTATCGCGGAGACAAGGGCCGAGGGTTCGGCAGAAGCGGAAGGTATGGTGTCGAGAAGATCGTGGATTCGGCGGGTGACGGCGTGATCAAGAGCAGCAAAGGGAGGATAGGAGTTGGGGTGGACGGCAGTTGGCTCGGGAAGGGGGTCGGCGGAGGAGAAGAGGAGGGCGGAGTGGCCGGGGAATGCGCCGAAGACGGCGAGAGAGTTCTCGGCATTGGCAGCGACGTGGGCGTGGAGAAAGACGAGCACGTGAGAGAGAAAATCAGGGAGCTGCGCGCGGTGCCATTGGGCCGGGGGGAGGTCGAGCACGACGGACAGATGGGAGGGGGCGTCCATGCTGCTAACCCTAACCTGGAGGACCGAGTTAGAGCGTGATTGCCTAAGCACAACTTGCACACCCCATCTTTCGGAGTCCCCGTCACGAGCGCCGGTGACGAAGGCCCTTCCGGCGTTGGCCGTGACGATGGGGTAGCGACGCTGCCCGTGTGAATTCTTCCGTTGGCGATGCCTGGCGCCCGTCCTCAACATTCTTCTTCCCCACCACCACCTTCCCCCATGTCCCACCTCCCCTCCTCCCTCAACATCCACTACGATTCCGACTCCCTCATGGACATCGACGACGACAACAACGACGACGACGACAAATTCGACAAGCCCATCGACCAAGATGCCGAGGGCGAGTCTGTTGACGACGAGACTACTGTCTCCCCCGCAAATTCCTCCAACGTCAACTCTACCGCCGTCGCCCGCCTCTCCATCTCCCGCTCCCGCCCCGACTCGGTTCGTTTTTCTATCGCTCTTTGTCTTCTCCCCTCTAATATTTTCTTCCCGCCCCTGTAGGACGCCGATGACTCTGTATGCGCTTCTTAGTGTCTCTACACTTGTTGAAATTCACTTGTTTGTCCTCCAGGGCTACGAGGACCAGCCCGATGAAGACGACGACAACGATGATGAAGACGACGGTACCTATGCCGACGAAGAGTATGGCTCCAAGAAAAAGCCCGCCAAGAAGAAAAAGCAACGCATGCCCTCTGCTCCAGCTGTTCGCCCCCGTGGTTTGTCCTCGTCGTCTCCCGAACCGTCCGCCGCACACTCACTTCCCCTTTTAGCATCTACCCGCCATGCCTCCTCCTCTGACTTGGACTCTGACTATGGCTCACGCGGGCACAAACGCAGAAAGAAGTCACGTCTGTCTGCAGAAGAAGTCAGAGTCTCTAGCCGCGGCGGCAAGGTACCCAACTACGTTGACGATGTCCAGGACTTTGAGAAGTTTGACGAGGAAGAGCCCATTGATACGGGCTATGCCGTTGATCCCAGCATTCAGTTCCAGGAGGAAGACGAGATTGAGGCCGTCTTAAGCCACAGTAGAGACGAAGGCCGCGAGAACGACCCTCAAGACCTTTGGTTTGAAAACATTGTCAGTTGTTGTTTTGCAGTTGTCTCTCGACCCTTGTTCTGACACAGCACACAGCGCTTCCACATCAAGTGGAAAAACTTTTCCCATCTCCACAACACCGACGAAACCTATGAATTTCTCAAGCGCTTCAAAGGTCTTAAGCGAGTCGATAATTACATCAAGGCTTACAAGCAGTGGCAGTCTCGTCTGGCAGCTCCGAACCTTTCCCGTGAGGATGCGGAAGCGCTCCTGCTAGACAAAGAACGTGAGAGGGAAGAACTCGAAAACTTCCGCAACGTTGAGCGAGTCGTTTCTCACCGAGAAGGTGCTGATGGCGAGATGGAGTACTTCTGCAAATGGCAGGGGCTCAATTACGAGCACTGCACCTGGGAACTCTCCAAGGACGTGAAGCCTATCGCGCAGGACCAAATTGAGGCGTACAGACAACGTGAAGCAGAAGCCAGGTTCCCCTATAAGAGCGTGTCCTACTCGAGGCAAAGCAGGCCGCAATTTAAAAAGATCGACCAGGATCCTGATTACATAAAGGCGACAGGAGGCGAACTTAAGGATTTCCAGCTGACTGGTTTGAATTGGCTCGCTTACCTCTGGAGCAAGGGTGATAATGGTATCCTCGCGGATGAAATGGGTCTCGGCAAGGTAGGATTCTACAGCTTGATGATTGGCTTTTACTTACACGTCATTAGACCGTACAAACAGTATCCTTCATTTCCTACCTCTTTCATGAGATGCAACAGTATGGTCCTTTCTTGGTGATTGTCCCTCTATCAACTATCACCGCCTGGCAAACACAGTTTGCGGCATGGGCTCCAGACATGAACGTTATCACCTACATCGGAACGGCCGCGGCCCGTGAAGTCATTCGTGCCTACGAGTTTGGCCCATCGAATAAGAAGCTGAAGATGAATGTTTTGTTGACGACCTATGAGCTTACATTACGGGATGCCAAGGAACTTGCTGATATCAAGTGGCAGTTACTCGCCGTCGATGAAGTGGGCTTTTTCTTATTGTCCTACCCCACACGTTCGAGTTGACTGGGCTGCTTTAGGCGCATCGTCTCAAGAATTCTGAGAGTCAACTATATGAGGCTTTGAGGTCGTTCTCGGCAGCATCCAAGCTGCTGATCACAGGAACCCCCCTTCAAAATAATGTTAAGGGTACGGTTTGATATGTTCGTTATGATGATGCTTTCGCTTATCCACATCTAGAGCTGTTATCTCTGATGCATTTCTTGATGCCTGATAAATGTCCGTGCGCCAGATCGCTTTCGTAGCCTTAAACTGATTCAGACACTGATCCAGTCGCCCTCACCAATGAGTTTGACCTGAATGATGCCGACCACGAAGAGAAGATCAAGGAACTCCATGAGCAGCTTGAGTCCCTTATGCTCAGGCGCTTGAAACGTGATGTCTTGACCTCACTTCCCACCAAGAGCGAACGTATTCTTCGCGTGGAAATGAGTGGTCTTCAAACTCATTTCTACAAGAACATATTGACAAAGGTGCAGATGACCTCACTTAACTTGGGTGTGTTACTTAACTCCGGTCTAGAATTTTGCTGGTCTTGTCAAGAGCGCCAATGGCAACAACAACATCAGTTTGCTAAACATTGCTATGGAGCTGAAGAAAGCTGCCAACCACCCATATCTCTTTGACGGAGCCGAAGTACGGAGTGATAACAACGAAGAAACTTTGAAGGGTCTCGTCATGAATAGCGGCAAGATGGTGTTATTAGACAAACTTCTTGCACGACTGCGTCAGGACGGCCACCGTGTTCTAATTTTCAGCCAGATGGTGCGTATGTTGGATATCCTGAGTGATTACATGTCACTCCGAGGGTATGTGCACCAACGGCTGGATGGCATGGTCTCCTCCGACCAACGTAAAAAGTCTATCGCGCATTTCAATGCACCTGGTTCTCCAGACTTTGCGTTCTTGCTCTCCACCCGTGCGGGTGGCTTGGGTATCAATTTAGAGACAGCGGATACTGTAATCATCTTTGACGTGAGTGTTCCTCGAGCGTTTCATTGCCATTCTCAACTTCCTATTTCAGAGTGATTGGAACCCACAGAATGACCTACAGGCCATGGCTCGTGCTCATCGTATTGGACAAAAGTCACATGTCAGTGTATATCGATTCGTCAGCAAGGATACTATGGAAGAGGACGTTTTGGAACGTGCAAAGAAAAAAATGGTGCTCGAGTATGCGAGTGAGTGGTTTTAGCTATTCGCACTCGATAGTAATTTGCGAAGTGCTGACGCCATTTGTTTGATAGTCATAAACCAGATGGATACGTCACATGCTCATTTGAGTTCAAAGGCGCAGGGCAAGGATCCGCACAAACCCGATAACTTGAGCAAAGAGGAGCTGACGGCTGTGCTGAAGTATGGTGCTCAGAAAATGTTAGAATTTGTCCCTATTTTACCTGGCCACGCTAACACATCTCTGTAGGTTTGACAAGGACGACAATACACAAAGCAAGAAACTGGACGAAATGGATCTTGACGACATCCTGAATCGGGCCGAGGCCCACGAGACTATGACCACCGATGGTGGAACGTCTTTGGGCGGTGAAGGCTTCTTGGCACAATTTGCGGCAGTCAGTGATGTGAAGAATGACATGAGTTGGGAGGAGATTATTCCCCTAGAGGGGCGGCAGAAGTTTGAGAGTGAAGAGGATCAGAAGAAGGCAGAGGAACTCGCCGCGCAGGAGTCCCGTGATAGGAAACGCACTCATGCCCAAGTTTCTTATGAGGGTATGGACGTAGACCATCCACCCTCAGCGAGTGCGCCTAAGAAGCCCAAGGTGCCTGGAGCACAGAGAAAGACAGCAAGTCAGAAGGCCATGGAGCTGAAGGAGCGAGACGTCCGCGTGTTGATCAGGAGTTTGCAAAGATGGGGCGATATCAGGCAGCGTTATGATGTAATTGTAAGCGTCCTTACCTTTCTGGCTATCCACGTCTTCTCATAATGGTGTCCAGGTCGCTGAATCCAAACTGCAAGATAAGAACAGGGGCATGCTCTTGGACGTTGCCGACGAAATCATTGACATTTGCACACAAGCCATCAGAGAAAATGAAGAAACAAAACGCTCGCGAGTTGCGTCGGGCGAGACGTTGACCAATGCACAAAAGAGCAAAGCTGTTCTCGTCACCTGTAAAGGGGTTGGCAACATCAATGCCGAGACTGTCCTCTCCCGCCATCGTGACCTTCAGATTCTTTACAACACCCTCGTCGAGCTAGATGATCCTTACAAATGGGCCCTACCTATCGATAACATTCGACCTACACTCAACTGGTCCGGCCGCTGGGGTCCTCAAGACGATTCCATGCTCCTTGTTGGTGCATTCCTTTATGGCTTCGGCAACTGGGAAGCGATGCAAAAAGATCCAAAACTCGGTCTGGAAGGGAAGTTCTTTTTGGAGGAGGGAAAGAAGGGAGAAGATGCAGCAAGTCGACCTATACCGAACGCGATTCACCTTGTGCGGCGGGGTGATTTCTTGCTTGGACTATTGCGCGAGCATGACGAGAAGCTGAGATCGTATGAGAGCTCCTTACGTAGCAGGGGCCACCTTAAAGTCTCTGCTTCACCACCTCCACCTGCACCCTCTTCGTCTTCCCATGTAAACATCTTGAAACGAAGAGCGGAGAGTGAAGCTATGGCAACAATCGATGATACAAGCTCAAAGAAGAGAAAAAGGAGGCCAACACCAACCTTCACTGATTCCGAGTCTTCGGATGAGTGGTGAGTGCACTATACCGGACTTTTTGATAGGTTCGAATGCTGACCCCTTTTTTTAGTCCATCTATGGATGAGGCAGCTACAAAGGAAGAACTACGGCCAGTGAAGAAGCAGCTCGTAAGTCTTTCTCCATTCTATAATGACTTTCATCTCACGTCACGACAGAAACAGCTGAAGTTGTCGGGAGAGGATATGCCACGGGAGGACAAGGTAGCAATTCTGAAGGATTCCTTGGCCGCTATTGGCCGTCGTATTGAGTTAGTCCTGCAAGCGAAGGCAGCTAACAATGAGGACTGTGAGAAATGGAGACGACATCTATGGACGTGAGTAGTGATTCGCATTCTCTCCCTACCAGAAGTCATTGATCCTGCTTCTCAGATTCGTTACGTTGTTTTGGCCCAAGAAGGTCAAGGCTTCCAAGCTGGAAGAGATTCATGCAAAGATGGTGATGAAGGAATCGACACCTCGCGTTCAATCATTAGATAGCAGTGCGTTAAAGAAGCCAAGAGTCGGTGGCAAGACCAACGGCTCATCGTCAGCCCCTGGATCTGGTGCTATCAGGACAAACGGAAAATCTTATCGGTGACACCTGATTTCTTCATCCTTGTTCATTTCCTTGCTTTTCTTGCTTCTCTGTCTGATTTTTTTTTAACATTTATTCGGTCTTCCCATTGTCTTTGAATCTCTCTTTTATTCGCGCACGTCTGTGTAATCTACTCTCCACCCCTTTGTCGTAGTCGTATCTACTCCACATGTACTAGTTCTTTTTCCGCGCTACAAGTAGGTGTAATTAGCAGAAATTTCTACAGATATCGGACGACACGTTTCTTTGGGCGGGCTATCTGAGAGCAGACAGGCTGAGCATTTGCAGCTCAGTGTCTATGGCCTACAAGAGAATCAATGTAAAGGTCAATATATTGTCTAACGTGTCGGATCTCGTCGGATGATTATAGGTGCTGGTGGGGCTGAACCATTACCAGACACAATACGACGAGATGGTCCCGATCTCGGGTCCCTTGAAGATGAAGATGGTTGAGGGTTGTTGTTAGCATTGGTAAGGCTACTTTTTCGTATGCGTGGCTGAGCAGATGCAGTATTCGTCCGCTGTGTATCCACGGCGCTTCCGTTGATAGGCGTTTGAGATGATGCTTGTAGTCCTATGAATTATGAGTCACTGCAGTGAAAGACCCAGGAACACAGAACAACACACCTGAAATCATTTTCGCGTCCGCTTCACGATGGAAACCCTGCATTAATGCGGTATAACGCTTGACCTGCTGCTTCAATTCTGCAGCACGATCCATGTTCCCCTCCGAAAGTGCCCATTTTCGCTCTTCGCGGTAGCGCCTACGTTCGCTGTCCGCTAGGGACGCGCGAGCCCGTAAAGCAGCTATCTCTCGCTCGAGGGGAGTCATGTTTTCTTTGGCGCGAATGAAGTCGGAGTTGGAATCGACGGAAGTGATGTCAGATACAGGGTGGTATTCGGGGTATCGCTCTGCTCCAATTCCTCTCTGTGCAATATCGCGGGACTGGGCAGGACGTTGCCGTTTCCTGTCTTCCCTGCTTTCAGGTACTGAAAAGCTGACCTTTCTCCGCCGTCGCTCAGACGGTGAGGCAAGGGGAACAACAAATGCAGAGTCTATGCATTGAGTGAACAAATCCGTTCCAAGAAATCCCAACAGAACGCCAATCAGGGTACTCGTGATTTTCGTGATGTCCGGGTCAAGGTTAAATTCAATGAGAAGTTTGCCAGCAATGGCGGTGAGGATAACAAGACCAAAACCAGAGTTCTTGACTGCGTAGTGGAGTGCTACGCCTTGCCAGACTCCTAGAAGGATGTGGTCCTTGCCGGTAGGATCCTCTGAGCGATTGAGAAAGTCGAGAAGGAGGCGAGCACCAAGGCCAATAAGGAGTATGGGAGCAGGTTGAATGTGTATGGGCATGAGTATTGCCGTATGGGTATCATAAGCACATAATTAAGAGGGTAGGCGTCGTTGAAGATGTTGAGCAATTGGTGTCCACTGTCAAGCCCGTTGTTCTCTTCAACACGTAAATTGTCACGTGAGTGCTAGTAATACAGTAACCTGAACTAATACAAGCTCTGGTGCAAAACGACAAAATCAGAGCTCCTCGTCGACATAGTTGGCCATGGGATCTTCCACCATACGCCGAGTCATCCGGTAAGCCTCTAGTAAGTAAATGAGTATCAATTACAGTAGTAGATGATCGAGTGCCCTACCAAGCTCCTCCTCGGTCACCTCATGTGTACCTGTCTCCAGCACACCCTTGCGTCGCTTGCCAGTCCGATCATCATCGTCCCCCCTTCCTTTGCGCTTCTTCTCCTCAGACAGGGCATGAGCTAACCTGTTTTTATCTAATTTCACGTCGCCTTCTCCAACTCGTTTCTTCGAGTAATTCTGCTCTACCTTTGCAATATCGTTTGCTCGACTGTCTTCCTTAGGGTCAGAGTTGGAGGATGAAGGAGCAGCAAGTAGACTTTGAGCGGATGATGCCTGTACGGCATCGATACCAACCCTTCCGGCACAATAGGACAAATGCACGCTTGAGTGGCAACATGCATAACCCCATGTACCAGTCGAGGTATCGTACCAAGAACCCCAAACGGTTGTGTGGTTGTTGACGAGGACTAAGTCGACAGTTGAATAGAGATACAACAGAGAAAAGGGATGACTATATTTACCGTCTTCAGGATACTTAGATCTGTTTTTCGCCCTTTCTCTACCTTTGATGACCTGCCCTGTCCGCGAATACTCCACGTAATCTTCCGTCTGCCCTTGCCGAAGTTCTCGTGGTGCTGCCTGGAGGAATTCCTCGCCACCATATTTAGCGAGTATGCTGACTTTGGTGGTATCCTTGAGCTCAGCTTTCTTTTCTTTGAATTCTCGATGTAATAACTCTCCGGCCGTTGGATTTGCATTCAGATGCACGTCGTTTCCTCGTGCGGCGGCATTCCACGCAAATAGTTGTACATTCTGAACCTCCTCAGCTTCTCCTGTGTAACGGAAGAAGTTCTCGCCAGCAAACTTGGCCTAAAATGAAAGTATAAGCATACAGTGGAATTTAATTATTTTGACATACTCACATCTTCAGGCGCTACATTCTTGACCGGTGCATCACGCATGGAACGGGTCTTCGGGTCATAGTATGCACTATCCGGATCCAAGTTGAGGAGGTATTTCGCCGTATCTTCACGAATACGCAGATTTCGAACCGTTATGCGAGTCTTCGTATCCAATTTCTGACCCACAGCATCTGCCGCGTCTGCATACTTGTCTTCATCGGCATCCTCCTCGTCACTCGAGCCGAAGTCAGGATCCCCAGACTTCCCCTCCGCCTTCCCGGCCTTAGCCACCTTTCGCACGACTGCTAAATCCGTTGTCGTTTGCTTGTCGATCTCTTCCTCACGTAGCTTCTGCCTCGCGGCCTCCATCGCAGCGTACTGTTCATACACTCTAGAATGTTCAGCTGGGTCATAACCATTGTATCTGTCCCGCTTCGCATCATATCCAGCGACGATATCTTGCACGACGTCATCCGCTTGTATGTCCTTGTTCGTATACTTGGCACCCTTCCTCCTGGGTCGCTCTAGACAATCCTTCTTCGAATGTGTTATGGCACCACAGTTTTCGCAAGCTCCCTTTCGATATTTTTTCGCCGTTGGACCTGCTTTTGCTCCCCGATCATACCAATTGTCGAGTTTGGATTTTTCTTGCTCGGGACGACGTTGATGGCTTAACGAAGGTGCACCGGTGTCGAGGTACCATGGAGCTTGCGAAATGTATTCTACAGAATGGGTCAGTAAATGGACTATGAGTGGATTGACCAAGTAGACTCACGGGGAATATGGGGATTAATAGGCTTTCCCTCCTCATCTAGAGCAGCTGGCGCTGTCCCAGCTTTACGAGCGGCATCAAGGTCCTTTTGTCGTCGGAACTCTTCGCGCGAGAGTTTTCCAGCAGCTACAAGGGCAAACAATATTAAGTTGCCTCGCTCTTTCCATAAGAGAAAACATACACACTGGCAGAGGCCATGGTGGTGGTGATGGTGGAGGAGGAGGAGGAAGATTATGTTATGCCTCTGCTGAGTCGAATGCCGAATGCCTGTGCCAGACCGTTCCAAATTAGGTAACCATGTTTACTCGTGTATACAGTTCACGAAAATCTAGTTAAGTCCACGCAGTCGAGCTACATCTATGAGAATGGAGTCCATATTCTCTTTCTCTTTGAGTTTGGCTTTCATCTCCTCTTCGTCCATTTCGGAGTATAGCCTCCATTGTTCCAATATTTCATGCTCCACATTCAAGGCACGCACAATATTGGTGAGATATTCGAGATCGGACGCTAGTTGCGCCGCACCACTGGTAGACAAAAAAGAGATTGTTGGTAAAACATCTTGCACAACATATCCGAGGAACGTATGCCCAAGCGAGAGAAGCCATGCAGAAGTCACGGTTTCGGGATCCACAACAGTAGTCTTCGTAGTGAAGGAGACCGATGCTCGTCGCATATGGGAGCTACTACTCGTGACAGCTGGTGTATCTGGCACCGATTGCTCTGTGAAGCCCTTGAGCATCTCATAGTCCAGGTGAGGGAGCGTTTGAAGGGAGAACGACAATGCATCATCATCAGCATAGACTTCGAAAAGTCGAGGAAAATTGAGTAATCCTTCAGCGACCTTCTGCATCGTATCGCTAGGCGGTAAAGAGAAAGTGGGCACATTGAGCTCAGTCTCGGTAGTAGTGGGCTTCAACCTGGGGTCTCCCGCCGCAGACCATAACGATAAAGATGAATATGAACTAAGGTGTTGGCGCAGCGGCGAAAGGATTGTACGTTGCAGGGTGGATTGGCACGTTTGGGCAAAAAGCGACAACGATCTGCGAGCGTTCACGAGAAGGGGTTCGTGTGATGGATGAGAGTATCCAGGACGAGAGTACGTTGGATCGCTTGCAACACTCTGCAATAACGTACGAAGCTCTGCTGAATTTAGCGTTGACTGCTCGAGCAACTGATTTTCTCCCCGCACTGGACAAACGCTGAAGTTTATGGGATCTTCGCGGGCCATATTGAATTGCGTCGCGACTTGAGACAGATAGCTTCTTAACTTCGCCTCAAAACCAACCAGCCGCTCTGAGACCGCACGTGACGATGACAGTAGATGGAGACACAGCTGGATATTAGACCAGTCATGAGCGCTATAATCCATCCCTGCCAAGTCTGCATCCCCCATCAATGTTTGTGACGGCGAGCTAGTCTGCGACATTTCGGCCTGCAGTTCAGTTATCCACAACTCCATGAAAGATTTGAAGAAATTATCCAGAGCCCAAACCAGGCCCACAGCTCCGTACCCATGTGTGAACGAACTGCATCTCCCCATACTTCCTTCCGCAAGCCCAAAAATATCCACCGCACGCTCTCGCAACAGGCGAGGGCGATCCACCTCTTCTATGCGCTCCTGTGAGTCACCAGCCGTTATCTCCGCAAGGGAATGGTCCAAGAAACGTTTCTCTAGCGAGCCATAGTCGATTTGAAAATCTAGGAAAGGCTGGAACAATTCTTGTTCCCATTCCATGACCTCGGCCATCTGAGAGAGCGCTTGCTGGATTGCACCACCACCAGAACCTGAGAGCGAACGACTTTGTCCGGGCCGCCAGGATATAGACATTCGATTGGATCGCCGGCGGACATGGGTCGGTTTCTCAGCATTGTTGGTCCGCGGAGACATTGGTCCGCCGGCCGCAAATTTTACTTTTTCCATGATTTTGTCTACGGCTGCCGCGAAATCTTCTGTAAGGTGGAGTGCCGTGATGAATTCCCCGAGCACAATGTTGTTTTGCCTGTTGGAAAGAGAATTCAATGTCTGGGGAAATGTGGGCTGAAGAGATGATAAGGTTGAGGCAATGAAGGAAGACAGGGTCATGGCTGGATCGGGGAAAATGGAGCATATGGGCGTTCGCTCGACATTGAGCATAGAGGAGAATGCGTTGTAGAATTTGTTTAGAAAGTTTGTGAACGGCTGGTGGACCTCTTGCGAAGGCCCTGGCCCCGAATGGGGCTCTTCACAATCCATAAGCCGCGCAGATTGCCACACGTTTATCACATTAGACCTCCGTGCAGCATAGTAGTAGTTGCGAAACTCAGACTCGCGCTGGATGACGGAGAAGATTGCAAAATACTCTTTGCAATTCGCTACATCCTGGGCGTTGATTGCGGAAACCAATGCAGAACTGAGCGACGCTTCGAGTTGATTTTGTAAATTCACCATGAGGTTTCGTCTTGGATCATATTCCGAGGTGTTTTGGAAGACCACCATACTCTTACTCGCCTCCGAAAGTCGTTCTGCCGCCTTTGCATAGTTCTTCTCTGCAATAAGAGAAGTCACCTCCAACTCAAGCGTGCTCCAGCTTTCCGCTTCTCGCAAGACCTCCCTCGCAGATTCCATCCTGTTCTTGATGAGGTCCAAGTCGTTAAGCTGTCTTAAGACCGTGTCAGTGGTCGGCGGTACAGTAGCTCGTGCCTTGTGGAGGACCTCCACAAGGTTGTTTTGTAACGTCAATGCACCGTCCTTCATGAAATGCAAGTCGTAAGCAAGACGCGGGATTCCTCGCGACACGTCGTCGATGATGTGCTCCAACTGTGTCGACGAGTCTTCTGAAGCAATGTCCAAGGACGTTAGGAGCTGCGTGATTTGTTGGTCGAGTTCAATAAGGTTTGTGGGATTGAGATCATCGAAATCATCGGGGGAGGCGAGGGTGTCGTTGATCCAGGAGACGACGTCGTTGTACTGTTCAATGGAGTCAACCACTTGAGTCGTAGAAGTAAGCATCGTAAGCATGGATTGTCCAGATCCATCAGTCACTCAAATTCCCGTGGTACTGTTTGGCACCTGGCTATCAATATATCGCCCCTGAAAGACATCATCTCAATTGATGCATCTATGGTACATGAGATAACAACGGTATTATTTCAACAGGGCCACTTTCTGAGCTATCTGGTAGACCCATATTTGCCCAACAAGGGGCACACAGAAACGATGGGCTTTCTCCCAGCCGAATGTCATTCACGATTGACCAAACGGCTGGGGATTTTGCACAAGCTCTACAAATATCTAAGAGCTGGGGGGCATGATGTAACATAATGGGGTAGCCAGCACGCGGATCGGAAGGATGCACAGTCCTAGATGTTTTGGCTAAGCGTGTGCATAGCAGTTGGTTAGGTCAAGTCGGTCTTACCTTATTTGCTCGATGACGACGAAATGCTCACAGTTTCCTCGGTGCAGCAACCAGTATGGTTCGTTAACTCGAATAGACAGAGATGACAGTATAGTTGCATCCAGTGAACCCGTGGCTTTTTCGAGAGGTGGCTTGGACTTGGACACAGTTGCAAGGTGATCGACAAGTTTTCTTTTAGAATAGTAAGTATCAAGTAAAAGTTAACCATGTCGTACGTACGCTGCATAGTCGCCTTCCCTACCATCCCCATATGCCGTTCCCTCGATGCACACGACGCAGCCAGAATCCTCCTCAACTACATAGTTGTAAGCAGAATCGTTTGAACTGCTGGAAACGCATGCGGCGTAGGGTGCGCAGGGAATGGCTTTGCACAGATCTCCCAGCGTCTGTGACGACAGAAATGCGTGCTGTGATAGGCGAGTGACATAGCATGGGCTCCACGGGACTTTGTTGAATATTGTAACGATCATAATTGCCTCTTGTTCATTTACAATGGCCTTTGTCCGACTTGTTTCATGAGATTTCTAAGCGTTGAATGAGAATGAGCATTCCAGATGCGCGGTTGCGGACCCACTAGCTTGTCATAGGCGTTCTGATCAGAGTTACGGGGAGTCCTGACGAAGGCAACCGCTTCTGTAGGATACCTGTTCTGACATGGGTGTTCAACACGTGGCAATAAAGCACTTGTCCCTCACGTCCAACTCGACAGTTTGATACTGTTGATACTGCTATGCAGTGCTCTGATTTCTAGGTGCAACGTATCTGGAGCTGATATTTGTCCTCGGCGAGTGGCTTTTCCATCTTTGTTGAAACCAATACTAATAGTCGCAGCTATGCGATCATGATCTTTGAGTAAATAAGAGGACATTGTAGGGTCCGCCCACGTTTCCTGAAGCGTAGCCTTCAGATCTTGAATGCTATAAAAGCTTCAAAAAGAGTTCCGACATGAAAGTATGGGGCGAATCATACCTACACTCACTGGCAAGAACTATCTTTCTATCTTCGGATATTGAGGCCCAGCGCTGTGCTAGCTGATGCGCACTCGCGGTTTTATCTTCAGGCACCGTCCAAGAGACTTCTTCTACATCAATGAGCTCAGACTCTGGGCCGAAATGCGACTCTAACAGCCTTGAAATGCTAGCGTCCATGGTGGTTTGGTTAAAGAAAGGTTATCCCAATTTAGTAGGGCTTTTCCCAAAAAAGATATATTCGTTGCCCCCCCCGGACAAGTACGTCATAGCCAACGAAGGCGAAATGTCAGCCGCTACCTGTGTATATAAACCCTAGTCGTCCAGTATCCCCCTCTTCATCCTTCTTCGACATACATTTGGCACATTCCCTATTTTTTCTCACTATACGATCTTTCCGTTTCCATGATATCCCTCAAGTTGGTCCTGCCCCTTGGGTGCCTTGTCGCTATCTCTTTCGCATTACCGTGGAATGAACATGGGGAACATCCTCAATATCCCAACTCCCAATCTTCAGTAAGTCCTCGGCTTCCTACCTCCGATAAAGTTGACTGATCAGTCGTCTCTAGAATGGGGATTACATGACCTCTTGCGACAGCCTCGGTGGTGAGGCTCGTCACTCCCGTCCAGATTACTTCAGTAGCTGCGTCTGCCGAACTGCCCATGAGAGGGGGCTTGAATACGCATATAACCGCTATAAAGGAAATTCTGGCTTCTCTAGAGACGACCTTGCAGCGACACTCGACAGGTGCCCCCAGCGATCATACCCTTCTCCTGCCTTCGACGTCCTACCCGCTTTCCGAGAAACTGAGACTTCTTTGCCGAATGTTGTCGGTGAAAACAATTCTGACGTAGAAAATAGAAGGCAACCGACCGCAATGTCAGGCTTTTCCGAGGACGGAGTCAGAGATTACGATGGCTATGGCGGTTATAACTATCTTGGCTCGGTCTACCCTGGTACCGTTTATGATGGCGGACTGCCTAGCCATCTGAAAGATACACTGGAATATTACAGTAGCCCTACCTCTGGCGTTGGTGGCTTGCGTGGCTCTGCGGCGGGTCATTCTGAGGATTCCGGGCCCAAAGGCGACTCCGATTCTCGCGATTCCATGGCTACCGGTGAGCCTATTGGACAATCAACTGAAGTAGCCTCTGGCAATGACAGCGATGACACCAACCGTGGAATATTGACCGTCTTAAGACCTAACCCGATTTCGACCGAGAACCGCGACACTCCGAGCGATATCAGCGTAGAAGACACCCTACAGCCATCTGGTGGTTCCAAGGAAGAGGGCCCCAAGAGTTCCGCTGGGAAACCAACAGAAGATGAAGAGTCCGTTCGTTCCGCACGGGATACTCCAGCCACTACTTCTATCCATGTTGCTCACCAAGACGGCGGAGCATGTTCATGCCCCTCTTCTGTCGTTACGAGGGACGCAGTCGGCGGGAATGACACCGCTGTCCCGGCTACACCATCTCCTGTCCCCCATACGATTCCACCTGGCCACACGCATCACGTAGGGAAATCTGACGATGACGAAGGGGAAGAGTAAATTTCATTCATGTGTCCTCAAGCTTGTTTAGTTTCGTGAATATACCTACATTCAACTAGCCCCATTATGACATAAATTAAGTACAATCTAAAAATCGTATGACATTCTCTGGCTGGTTTCAGCGAGAAGTACCGTTAAAACCGGCTTGAGCATTTGCCCAGGGCCCGCCGGATCCATTGATGTTCGCTACAAATTGATCCCACTCCTCAATACTGAAGGTTTCTGTGTCAATGGCTGGTTTTCAGTGGAAAAATAAATAAATTCTTACTTGAAGTCGCTCGGGGCGTTTGACCAAAGCGCCGTCATGTCCTGGTTAACATCGACTAACTGATTATGCCCCATAAATGATGGCGCGTATGGCATGGCTTGATTTTGGCTCGAGAAGGAACTATTCATTTCTGTCTGGTCATTGAGAGGTAAGCCCTGTGGACTTCCAAAATTATTTGCAAGCGCGTTCGAAAAGTCCTGTCCTTGGGGCATTGAATTACCAAAGGACTGACTCGGAGTCGCCGTACCCAAGTTCATCTGTGCCAATACCAGCTGATTCAGGTCCCAGCCATTTGAACTATCTGTTGAGGAGACAGATTCCAAAGCGGGAGGGTTCGGTCTCTGGTATTGCGGTTGAGTGTTGTCTGTGTTGTAGATAGGTGATGATTGTGTTACGTGAGCTAAAGCCGCGGAAGAGCTCTGATCGGATGATGAGCTTGGGAGTCGTTGATGTCGACTACTCTTAAACATGAGCGAATTGGAAGGAAGCAGGGTTGGTGTTGGTGGACTCGGTAGCTGCCAACCTTTGGGTGGGCGTGTTGGACGAGGCCTCTGTGGGCGTGGTTGAATAATTGCATTTACTGGGTCAGGCCGTTGTTCTTCTTGTTGCTCTGAACTAGATTTGCTGTCTCGTTGGCGTTTTGTGGACACGAATTTTGGGGCTGAGACTTGGCTTCCCTGAAGTGATGCAAGGTCGGTGAGGATATCGCTGTGAGATAATATTAGGACTTCGCGGGGCCGGCGGTATAAACGGATTCTTACAGAAGTCTTCCAGCTGTATGCCACCTATCGCAACATATGAGCAAGTGTTCTACTTTGAGAGAAAACAGACCTACCTCTTCTCCAGTGCCCGAAGAGCATCCATACATCTCTGGATGTCTTTGACCTCTTTCTCCAAGTCCGTCTTCAACCCTGCCCTTTGCCCACCGTACATGTGTAGCAATAGAACAATCCCCGAAGCAAAAGCAGCCATCTAGAAGATTTCTAGGAATCAGTCGTCATGGAGAACAAGGAATTCGAAGGTTACTCAACAAAGAAATTCGGATAAGAATGCATCCAACCAGTCCCTTTTGCATCCAGAAGATGACTACATGCTCGAGCTGCGTTTGTGCATATTGCGAGTGAGGGAAATGACAAGGGTGTGGTTTTCTGAACGAAGGGTCGGTGAATTTGGATCTGGAGGTAATAGTAGGTAGCGTGGATGAATGCCGATTGGTGTAAGAATATAGTATTCGGCTGGTTTGGGTCCCACCGCACTGAAATAATAATGAATCAGCACCTCTGAAAGTAATAGCGATCAGTTGGATAAACGAACGGTGATCTGGCAATGAGTCCTTCCATTTGTTCATGGACGAGTCCAGCTCAGTCACGACACGTTGTTCCCATTGATCCCCAACCAATCCGGTCAATATTTTAGACTTCTTTGTGGAGTATAATGTCCGCAGAGTGAAGGCCAGGATTTCGCAGAGACGTAAATGGGCGTTGAACACAGTTACTCTGGAAGGCTTCCCAGGAGGTTGCTTCCAATTTTGCTCAGGGTCTTCACATTCCCAGTATTCGTCATCACACTCTATCGGGAGGTCTGCATCAAAACTGATCGTAGGATTAGAAAGTGAGGTGGGGAGGGGTAGGAGAGGTAAAAGCGCATACTCTTCGTCTTGAATTGCACAGGTGCGGCCAACAAAGGAGCTTGTCAGTCGATCGTATGATATGAGACACCTAACAAGCGAGATAAACATGGTGCATAACGATACACACCCTAGGACACGTACCAAAAACACCGCTTCCAGAGCTCACTGACTGCCGTGGGTTTCTGATGCTCTCCTCGACGGCGGTGAGCCCCGCGCTCCATTGCAAATCGTAGACCAAGTGCCACCAGACTCCATCCTGCCTGTGGGAGGGACGCAGCCAGCAGGTATGGAATCACCAACTGTGGGGAGGTTAGTTTACCGGCGCCGAGTCATCGAAGGAGTTTACATACGCAAAAGAATTGGAGGTCATAAAGACTTGCTTTGTCAAGGAGTTTGTTTCTCATGAGACGGGTCTGTCGGAAGTATTTGAAGCCGCTTGAAAGGCCATTCTTGTCATTTGGTAAAAGCACCCTGGGGTCATCAGAGCACTTGGACGCCAACGCACAGACCATGAGAACGACTTGGGCAAACCCTGTGTCGTGAAGATGCAGATCATTGGCGAGGTCACGCTCAAAAGTTGGCCTATGAAGGAGGGGAACATAGATGTTGAGGCGATCGAAGTAAAGAGACACTAGGTGGTCCCTGAGATGTTTTTCCGGAAATTCAAACTGTGGGAGGTCGGCGTTGACATGCTCAACTTCCCACTAAGATTTCTCAGGTGGTGGGCTTGGAAAGAAGAATCAAGAAGCTCACGGCACGAAGGTCCCAGAAGAGAGGACGGCGTAGACTTCTGCCGGCTGGGACTTCAACACCAGTCATCTCATGCTTGACGTCGCTTGCGTGCTGCATCAACATAAAGGCGCTGAAAATTGTACTTAGTGAGATATCATAGTGCGAGCTGAAGTCGCACACCTCGATTTGCCAAAGAACCTGTCTTCAATCGTATCAACAGCCAACTTACTTAGTTGCTTGGACAAAGTGATATGCGCCATATCTTCTTCGTCAGATAGATCCTGAGTAGTAGCTGAGGGTGATGAGTGAAAGGCGGCAGAGTCTGGTAAAGTCTGAGGAGTGGGATAAGGGAGATCTGTGACGGGAGTATTGCGAGAATACCCGACGCTAGGCGGCGTGGGTGCACTGTGGACGCTGTGTGTGCTTTCGGGGGAATTGGTGGATGCCACGGATTGTTCAATATCGATTTCTGGGCGGACCTTGGGTAACAGGATAAGTTGTAATAGATGGGTAGAGGAGGTGACACATACGTTTCGGAGCAGTTGTTCCATCTTATCGAGTCGTTCTTCAAGGGCCTGGATGTAACTAGATTCTTTGTCAATGAATGGCAATCAGAGTAGCATGCCCCAACCCACCCTTTCTCTGTTTCTTTCTGCCGTACGGAGCAACATTAGTGTTGGTTAAAATAGGTTATGAATGAATGGGCCACCTTGCTCGCATGCCGGGGGATATTGTGGGTACATTCGAGATTGTAAGCGATACAATTAGAACAGATCTTGTCGGGCATCTCTGCACTGTTACCTGTACGAATTGAGCCCTGTAGTTGGATGAGAAGTCCACCTGTCTTACATTTGACTGACAATCTGTTTTCAGAGGAAGCTTTTATGGTGATGATTAAAGGAGGGCGCACTCTTCTTTCGTCTGCAGATATCGCAAGCGCCATGAAGACGCCGCCGCTTCACGTGGGGCTCCTGTCGTTGGGCGGTATTTAGCCCTGGGTCATCGTCGGATAGCATCTCGTGGTGGCAGAAGTGATA
Source organism: Leucoagaricus sp. SymC.cos (assembly GCA_001563735.1). Lineage (NCBI taxonomy): Eukaryota > Fungi > Basidiomycota > Agaricomycetes > Agaricales > Agaricaceae > Leucoagaricus > Leucoagaricus sp. SymC.cos. The sequence goes on from KQ962020.1 coordinate 395,429, forward strand.
GAGAATCCGAGGCTCCCGGTGCAGAGACTATAATTAATCAGGAGGTGCGGGCTGGATCCTATGTAATCGAGATGGTATTTGTAGTTGGGGATGATGGCAAACACGTGTTGCTCTAGCATTTGCGCCAAGTGACCGTGAGGGTCGTCTTCCGCTCGCGCGACGCCGGAAGGGAGAGAAAATGCACATGACTGCCACTGGGTCGGATCTTCCTCACGTGTTTCCAAGTCGGCTATTTAGTCGTGAGGCCCAGCGTTGTTCGACACTGACGCTGGTTGGAAAGGCTTGAGCATTTTGAGGAAGATGTTTGCAGCTGCGACGCGAACGACCATTGTCTCGAGCCGTCGCACGTTGCTGAGGCCAAACTCGTCTTTGTTCCGTTCTGTTATCATTCCATCAGCTCGTCCTGGCTCTCTTTCCGTCCCGGCTTTCCGGCCATCGATTACTCCCGCTTCTGCATTCTCTACATCTCTATCTCGCACTATGTCTGCACCCCGCGCTGGAGAATCTACTTTACGCCCCGAGCCCGACAAGGTTCTCCAGGATATTGCCGATTATGTTCATGCCTACAAGATTGACTCGGAGCTGGCTTTTGAAACCGCCCGGCTTTGCCTGATCGACACCATTGGCTGTGGTCTTGAGGCTCTCCGTTTTCCCGACTGCACAAAGCTGTTGGGTCCTGTCGTTGAAGGCACCATTGTCCCCAATGGTTCGTCCAACCAGCGTCAATCATTCCACACTAAGTATTGATCCGGAATGTAACGATCAGGTACTCGCGTGCCCGGAACCAATTATCAGCTCGATCCCATCCAGGGTGCATTCAACATTGGTGCCCAAATTCGCTGGCTCGACTACAACGACTGTTTCCTTGCGGCCGAGTGTACGTTCATTCCTATTACATATCGTCAGGCCAGCCAAAGTTGAACTCTGCAGGGGGTCACCCTTCCGATAACCTCGGTGCCATTCTGGCTGTGGCCGACCACCTTGCTCGTCAGGGTCAACCCTTGACCGTACGCGATGTGCTTGAGGCGATGATCAAGGCCCACGAGATTCAGGGTGGCCTTGCTCTCTTGAACTCTTACAACCGCGTCGGTCTCGATCACGTCGTCCTCGTCAAGGTTGCCTCTACTGCTGTCGTGTCCAAGCTCCTTGGCCTCAGTCGTGACCAAACTGTCGACGCTGTCTCACAAGCCTGGGTTGACGGTCAATCCCTCCGTACCTACCGTCACGCTCCCAACACTGGCCCACGCAAGTCTTGGGCCGCTGGTGACGCTTGCTCTCGTGCTGTAAATCTTGCTCTTCTTGTCAAGAAGGGTGAGAAGGGGCTCCCCTCTGTCTTGACTGCTAAGACGTGGGGCTTTTACGATGTCCTTTTTAAGGTCCGTCCCCTCCAACGCAAATGCATATGACTTGTTCTCTGATGCTTCAGCTTCAGGGCAAACCTTTCGAGTTCCAGAGGCCTTTCGGTTCTTACATCATGGAGAACGTTCTTTTCAAGATCTCATATCCTGCCGAATTCCACGCACAGACTGCTGTTGAGGCTGCTCACACCATCCACAACAAGCTCAAGGCTCTTGGCAAGACTTCTGATGACATTAAGAGCGTCAGGATCCGTACTCAGGAGGCCGCTATCCGTATCATTGACAAGCAAGGGCCTCTAGACAATTTCGCTGATCGAGAGTATGTGTTCTCCATTAGACTCATGCTCGCTTACTCATTTATCCCAAAGTCACGCAATTAATTATATGGTTGCCTATCCTCTCATTTTTGGCGAGTTAACTTCTGATAGCTAGTCAGTCTCGCACCTTGACGTGATAAGATGATAAATTGACCTCTCACTTTCAGTACTGACGCCTCCGCTGCTGATCCTCGTATTGACGCCCTCCGAGCCAAGATCTACTGCGTTGAAGACAAACGCTTTAGCGTCGAATACCACAATCCCGAGAAGCGTTCGATCGGCAATGCTCTCCTTGTCGAGCTCAATGACGGCACCGTTCTCGATGAAGTTGAGGTTGAATTCCCCGTTGGCCACAAGAGGCGTCGTGCTGAGGGCACTCCTCTCCTTATTAACAAGTTTAAGAGGTCGGTAATTCGTCTATTTATTCCCTTGAGCAATTTGCGGATAACATATTCAGGCACATTTCACACCACTTCGACGAAACTCACCAAAAGAAGTAGGTGTTCAATGTCAATCCCTTGCGCAGAAATTCTTATTGTTTCATCCAGGATCCTGGACATCGTCTCCGATGCCGAAGGCCTGTCCAAGATGTCTGTCGACAAGCTCACTGATCTCTTCGTCAAGGCTTAGATATGATATCCACACTTTTGGGTGACCGTAATTGCAGACTAGATGCAAAATACCATTGATTGTTGCGAATCTACCCATCACAATTATTGAATCTCTAACTGGCTACATCTACTTGTCTGAAACCGTTGTAACCTCCGAATTCTTAGCATGCTTCTTTTTCCTCGATGTTTTCTTTGACTTCAAACCGGTCTTCTTTGCCATGACAGCATTTCCCTTGTCCTCCCCAAATCGGTTGGTTTGCGCGGTTGATTGGTTGGTTCCCGATGCTCTTTGTGTCTTGGTTGAGATATCCCGTACTGCTGGAGCGCGACGCGCAGGGTGGCCAGGTGGCTTGTATACTCGTTTCGTGTGATCACTTGTTGATCCTCCCGGAGGACTAGTCGCGACTTTAGACTTGACTCTTTGATCTTCCTTCGATGAGGGACCATCGTTCAACTCAGACCCTGAGTATGGCACATGAGTTGACAGAACCGGCGACAACCTGTAAATATTGCGTGTATCTTCCGCCTCGACCTCTTCTTCAAGCACCGATGATAACCTCCTTTGAATAAGCCGAGCAAGGGGTATAGATCGTGGATGTTGCTGCGAGAGGTTGCGCCGTAACTCAGGTGAAACAGGGGAGGGAGGTGTAGGCCCAGCATCGGATGTGGGCTGGGTTTGGGCAAGATGAGGTTTGGGTGGGTGTTGCATATCACTAATGGCACTTAAAGAGGTAGAACAATCAGTTATGATACTATCCGGGGTCATAAGGAGTGGTGGTTGTCGGTGCACAACAGTTTCTGAAGGTTTACTGATACCGGAACGATATTCGGGCATCGCAGAGAGGAGTTCTTGAATTTGACGAAGTTTAGGAGGTGAGGCAAGGGATTTCTGTTTGGCACCCGTTATATGACATTGGTTCATATCAACAAAATGGGTGCGGGGAGCCTGGTTGTTAAGAGTCTCGGGAGACGTCGGTGCTGAATATCCCTGGTGGAAACAAGGGGTCCATCGAAGTGACTCTGTATCAGGCGGGGTCGGGATTCCTGGACGATGCCCGTGATGTTCGAATGCACGCATTTCAGCGACCGGCAGATTGCGAGGTGTCTGATAGATGTGAGGGGTGTTGACTGTTTCAAAAGGCTGCCCAAGCACTAAGCACACTCTATCATTGCGTGGTAGGAGGGTGTCGGAGCTGAAGAGCGCACCGCTCTCAAGGGAACCTCGCCGGAAGTCAATTCCTAAACCAGCATTCCAGGGATGTGTCTCAGAATGCAGAAGTCCGAATGAGCTTGGGTAGAGTTGTATTGGCGAATCTCTCCTGACGAACTCGTATATATTTGTCGCCTTATTTCTAACGTCCTTTCTGGACAATTGCACTCCATCGGTGGAAACAAAATACGGTTTGGAAGGCTGCACGCTGTTCTTGCGGTTTGAAGAAGTAGTTTGGAACTCGGGTTGCGAAAGGTCAATGACGTCCTGGTTGTATATACTTTGAGCGACGGAATCGTGACGAGCGAAAGTGGCTTGTCTGGGATGTCGAGAAGGGGGGACAAGAGGAGAGGGCTTATGGTTTTGAATGTTCGAGATATGACTTTTCGCTGGTACGAATTGAGGGCTGGTAGAGTCTAAGCCCCAAATCATATGTGTCAAATCTTCCCCATCGATAACAGTGCCCTCCGCTCCTCTAGTCATACATGTGAACGCCTAAGACAAGAATACGGGTTATAAAAACTCACGAAGGACAACGAGCATATGGTAAGGAAAGCGGGCCATGTAAGGCGGGGATTGGTTTTGGGGGGGAGCCTTTGCATGGTGTACATCCTAGATTGGTATATGAGCGTATCAGCGCGAGAGAAGGGACTGCCACATACCTTCATGGTCATGGTCATCAGTACTAGACTTAGGGCGCAGGAAAGTCTGGGGGACCCGAGTTTCATTGCCAATGATCATGACTGATTCAGGTGATGAGGGTGGCGAAGGAGTTGGAGGTACGCCATCAAGAAGTCCATGTTCAGCGTCAGAGCTCTTCGTTTGGGTAGTACCATCCGAGGTCAACGACAAATTAAAGTGCTCCGGCCGGTCTGAGTATCGCGCAAGGCGATCCTGGGAATAGCGCAGGGCTTTCAAACTCTCGGGCATAGACACGAGCCGCACAGTCTGCTCTTGTCCGATTCTATGAGGTGGGGAGGTTTCCGGAAGTGATGCGATCCTGTCGCTAATCGAGGCGAGGTGAGAAGGCTTGCCGTAGCCCAGCTGACCATATTGGTGTGTACATCGAGTCTCCGTTGCAAGGCGATCCGAGATATAACGTGTCTGATCATCGAGAGAGGCTTCGGAGTAGATATATGCGTTATAATCATGAGGCAAACGCGAGGTAGAAAGGTATTCTGATGTACAGGAGTCATCCAGGGCTTCATGATCGCGTGCAGCCTCTTGTTGCAAGAGGACAGAACAAGAATTGTGAAGATGGGAGCCGGAAGAAGAGAGTTGCAGAGAGTTGGTCTGAACGCCTTTGTCGGCGTGTGTTTTGCAGTGAATCATAGAGCAAAAACAAGGAACGCAATACACGAGAAAGCCTAAGGCAAGGAAGAAGTAAGAGGAAAGCGAGGTATGAATTACAAGAGGCAGACACACTGTCAGATAAATGGGCATACACACACAAAAATAGGTCAGACAACTATGATGACACTTTCTCTGCCTTTTTGAAAAAACTTGACAACTTGGCCATCCCACTGACGTTCGCCTTCTTCAGTGATTCTACACCATGCGAAGCCTTGGCGGCTTTCCGCTTCTTGTCTCCGGCCGACTTTCCTGTTGCTTTCGCTTTGTCGCTGTTTTGCGGAACAGTGGTCAAGGCCATTGCTTCCGCAGCTGAGTTTTTCAGGAAGGTGTCAAGCTTGGTAAAACTATGGCACAGAACCTAAGTATGTAAACAAGGTGAACGATGAGATTGGCTCTTACTCGAAGGATGCATATAACAGCTTTCGAAGTCCAGGTGACAAATAGTGACCAACCAAGTCACAAGCAGCCTTCAGCTGCCCGGCTAAAGAGAGTAGTTAGAAAGAGCAAGTCGACGTTAAAGACACGCAAATGTTTACATTGCAACAGTTCTTCCTTTCCGTCCTCCATCAGTCCGTCCTTTGCCAGATCTCGAACTATGCTCTTCGATAATTCAAGTGTCTTCAGGCTGGAGAGCCGTGCAGCCTTTAAGCGTAAGTACTCTAGCGTCCGTTCCGGCGAATATCGGTACACAGTAATTTCTTCAGTAATTTCTTCAAGCCTGTGAGCTACAATACTTTGACCGAAGTGATGCACATCTCGTTCACCTTTGACATCGCAAATATGCTTGAAAGCGTCCCTTGTACACTTCAACCTAGTAAAGCGTAGAACGTCTTCGCTGAGAACCTGCCCTTCCTTTCGCGTCCGGTGTTGTTCCTGTAGAGCGAGAGCGGCTTCTTCAAGGAGATCGTCTAAAGGTTGAAACCGAGCAGTTGATCCGTCGCTCTGTTCCAAGGGTTGGAATTAGCTGCCTAATAACTTCGTACTCACTTACTGGTTGAATGCAGAGCAAAATGGGTATCAACAGAAAAACAGGATCCACAGGGGTCATTAGCATCAGTTTGCCATCTAGTGAGAAGCGAACGTCAGATTTCTGAGCAACGGCAGTGCAGCAAGCTGCGCACCGGAAACAATTTCGTTTTCTAAGAACCAAGACCTAGAATCAACGGGATTCACGGCCTGCATTTCGAGAATTTGATTTGTAGAGTCATCGTTTGTTTCACTAGGTAGAAAAAGGGATGGAACTCCTAGGAAAGGGTTTGATCATTCCACCTCGACTGAGTTTGAGTCCAAGTAAGATCACATACCTGTTCTAGGATGTGGAAGCCGTACAAAGTAAACGTATGGATCCTGGTGCGCAGGCAGTGATTGGATCGTATCTATTACCAGTTGAGATTGAAGACACAAGATTACGGGTGGGGCTAACTTGTAGGAAGTACGCAAAAATGTGCTGGCATCTGGGTATACGACAACCGACCTTAGGTTCCATTGACGCGATGCCGTGACCGCGCTGTTGTGGGTTGTTTGGAAGGCCGACCATCACTTGACCAAGTACTCATGGTTGCTTTATTGGATCAGAGTGATACAAGTCCATTGTGCGTGATAATGTAGGTATATAATACAATGCCAATAATCAGTAATATCTATCTAACGCCCATAAGAGATTTTCTTATGCGCCGAAGCGATTCCGTATCATATCTAGAGCAATGACTGGGCTTCTAGGAGAAGGAGAATACTGTGCACAATCTCCGGAACACTCTGTTTGGTGACATCGACGATGATATCAGCCTGGCTGGGTGTTTCATAGACATCGTCTACGCCACTGAAGCCGCTAATCTCTCCACGACGGGCCTTTGCATAAAGACCTTTCCTATCTGTCTTTTCGCAATGTTCTAGAGGTGTTGCGACGTGGATTAGGAAAACGTTGGCACCGGAACCACCGTTCTGAAGTATCGTATCGCGAGCAGCTTCACGAGAGGCCTCATGAGGTGCAATGGGAGCGGCGATAACGGCAGCACCGGCTCTGGTCAGCTCCGCTGCAACAAAGGCAATCCTCTGTAGGTTCTTGTGGCGGTCCTCGCGCGAGTAGCTAAGCTCTATCAAGCAATTGAGTTCCTTGTGTTTTTCCCCAGGACTCGGCAACATACCCGCTGAGAGCTCTTGACGGACAGTCTCGCCGAGGAGAAGAGTCACACTTCGACCACCCTGCTCATGGAGAGACACTTGAAGGGCTTTCGCAATCTGATCTTTACCAGAATTGTGGAGGCCAGTCAGGAATAGAACGAATCCTTGCTTATTTCTGGGAGGGTAGCTTTCACGCAGAACCTTGACAACAGCCCTAAAATCGGTCAGTTTCGACAACAGCGACGGTAACCATAGACAGTGCTCACTCATAACTAAACCAGTCAGGAATTGGTGCACCAGTTCGTAGACGCCTTCGAAGCTCAGTACCAGAGATATCAAGGGTTTGTACACCCTTAGGTACCTCGTCAATCGGTTGGTACTCGTCTGTTGAGGGAAGGTAGGTCATCTGCTGGAAGGGAACCATCTCAATTTGAAGTTCCTCGCGGTATTTGCTGACCAAGTCCTGGGCATCGTAAGGGCCGTAGAAGTCCTTTCCTTGAGAATTCTTCCCAGGGCCAGCATGGTCACGGCCAACGATGAAGTGAGTCGCGCCAAAGTTTTTGCGGATGATGGCATGCCAAACAGCCTCGCGAGGGCCAGCCATGCGCATGGCGAGTGGCAGGAGGGCGAGATGACCCATTCCATTGGGGTATTTTTGCATAATGGCTTCGTAGACACGAACACGGGTATAATGGTCGACATCACCAGGTTTTGTAAGTCCAACAACGGGATGAATGAGAACATTCTTGAGTCACAGTCAACATTGGACTGTCAACCATATGATTGATAAGCGACACTTACAGCTCGGTGTTGGCGTGCAGCACGAACAGTGAGCTCGCGATGAGCACGGTGCATAGGGTTTCTCGTCTGGAAGGCGACAACACGACGCCATGCGAGTTTTGTGAAGTGGG
>KQ962020.1:403768-415111 GCA_001563735.1 Leucoagaricus sp. SymC.cos
CAGCAGGGGTATCTACGGAGATTCATCAGGGACACCTCGTAAATTTCATCGGACTCGGCACTCACATCGAAGTGCGACATAATCGAAGTGCGCGGGTGTTTGGATCACTTTAACCTTGCCGCCAACATAGTATTCATTGACGCGATTACGGAGGTAGGCCACGGAAGGGTGTGTCGGGTCATCTGCACCGAAGACTTGAAGGGCTTCCTTGACCTGGTCAGGTCGATAGATATCATCCACTATCACCGCGTTAGAACAAGTGATTTGTCCAGCTTTAAAAAAATACCCACCCGTAAGAATAGCGAGTGCTTCATCATCTCTGGGGTCCCGCAGTGTTAGTTGAGCACCAGGGACGATAGAGAGCCTTTCAATGTCTTCTTTTGATACATCAAGAGTGATAGGCATGGGGAAGAGAGTGCCATCAGCGAGACGAAGGTTGTCAACAACGCTGTGAGAGAAGCTTAGTTTTCATATCCCGTTGAACATGAGGGAAACCAACTTTTTGTAGTCGGCTTCATTCATGAAGCCTTCAAGAGGGCTGAAGCCGCCGTTGATGATGAGTTCCAGGTCGCATAGTTGACGCTGAACGGTATACTGTCAGACGCCCTCCTTAGTGACCTATAAATTCCAATTGCCCACCTCGGTAAGGATAATTTCAGGTAACGATAGTGACTCTTCCCTCAATGTGTTAGCGATGGGGGCGTCACGAGCAGTAAGATCCTAAAGAATATGTCAGATTATATGTCATGATTTGCTTGAACTGTCTCGTTTCAACCTTGAGAACACCGCCATGGGGAGCGTTGGCCATTGATAAGAACTTGAAGGAAAGATGGAGAGACTGTCAAGAAAGGAATGTGCTGTTCATTTCCAACCCCAAGCACACAGAATATAAGGGCAATAGAGGTCGCAAAACTATGGTTCACAATCACGCAATCCTCGAGTATGCCCGTTCATGATGTAAACATTCAAGGCATGATGATCAAGTCCCACGCGTTTGCCGACTTCTAATTGGCCATACCGTGTCAGCTTTCGCAAAGTCTTCCTGATAATATCGCCGAAAATTGAGAATCTGTTTGTAATCCTGTCCGGGAGGCATTAGCTGGGATAAGTCAGCGATTCGGCGCAACAAGACCCGAGGCCTGAGGTTTCCTTCGATTCAGTCGCCAAGTCCATCAATCCGTCGGTATTAAATTATTCATTATACAATACTAGAAATACAGCGTGCATCTGGAAAATCGAAATGGTATGTCCTCCAGAGGAGATCCAAGTTATGTAGGACCGAACTGAAGTTCCACAGGACCAAGGGAAGAAGTAATTTCTACGCGACTCTGACCAACACTCGGATCCGGTTTATTTCCCCAACCCACCCAGCCCGACGACCTCGAAGAAGATCTTGGCTGGTCGAAGAGTAATGTCCGTTGTTTGCTCGAGCCAAAGATATCATCATATTTATGATTCTCGTTGCCCTCTACCACTGTTACCGTGCTCAGTTTTGTCTGAGCGAAGAACGTGCCTTCAAACTTCTGATCCATACTGACCCGCGTCTGTTGCAAGTTGTTCTGCACTGTAAAATATATAGGAACAGGAGGTGATGATGGATCGCTGCGAACAGCTAAATTGATGTCCGCATTGAAGTTGTTGATCTTTCCGACAAACTGGGGTGAGGATGAAAATCTGCCGGGTGTGAGGAGCGTAACTTGAGCGTTGATATTGCTAATATGTGTGTTAGATCCTGAAACAACAGGAACAGTATAACATACCGATCACCAGTATCCAATGACATTGAAGTCGGAGAAGAATGCGGCGACGCCTTAACAAGCGTGATAGAAGCATTGATGTCACTGTGAAGGGCGTTGTGAACGATAGTCATTAGTTTGCAGCAACCAGCGTACCCCCTGATAGTGTCAAGTAGTAGTGACCCAGACGCATTGAAAGTTCCAATGATATCTCCCACAACACTCTTGACTGATATACAGGGTGCCCGGAGGTTCTGCACTAGGGTCAGTAAACGGTACTTCTGCCAAGCCGAATGGTACATACCGTGACATTAATTGGTCGGATTGTTCCCTCAATATTCACACTTTCAATGTCAACCTGCGTCAAATCCTTGAAAACTTGAGTAAAGACTGGTAGGTAGACGTTGAAAGTCTGGAACGACGCGACTCGGGGGAATGCCACATGTATATCCATGGAAATTGAATCCATTGCTGTAATATTGCTCGGGAACTGTCTACTTGTTAGTAGAGTGTCACGTAATGTTCGGGGGACGCACAAAAATCGAAAGGCCGCGATCGGGTCCGATGTCATCATAACAGACCAGTGTTGATTCCTGGAGCGTTCGGGTAGTCGTTTGCATGGTTAAAGTGATCTGAGCACTGTTGTCTTTTATGCTGGAGTCAAATTCTGCGGTGAGAGTTCCGATGACGTTGTCGGGTAGAGTGTTTTCGAGTGTGGCATTTGACCGAATGGAGATTTCGCCCATGACCGGAAGCTGAAGTTGGAAGCTATAGGAGTGTTAACGTAGCGAGGACGATGTCGAATTATGGGAAGGCATACGTTGCTCTGTAAGGCCTCAAGGAATGCACATAATCCATATTCGTCCATGTATTGCAGGGCATGTTGTCCTTGTACGTAATGACCCCCGCAGATGACGAGAACTGGGTACTTCCCATAAAACCGTCGCCGTTCCACGGGTCTTCGTTTTGTTGCTTCATTTTCTGAGCAAAAATGAGCACAATCCTTCCTGAATGATCTTGATATCTTAGTGGAAACTTACTTTCACGACGATTGGTACCCCAATCACGGTGGTCAATATGGCATAAGTCAATAGCAGAAAGAGAATTGCCCTCCAAATCTTGCTCTGATGCCAAGCCTGCTTGTTCTTGTGGTCGAGAACAAGGCTCCGTCTGTACTGCGCTTGCGATGCTTCATAATCGGGGAGGGGAGACAACGAGCGCCGGCGTCGTGCGACTCGTTCGGGGAGCCGGATGGTGGGACCAGTGTAGGTATCTTGCTTTTCATGGCCCTCGCTGACGACTATCATGACTCCAACAACATTGGCAAGGGCGAGGAAAGAGGATAGCGGGTGAAGGAAACCCGCTGAGAGCAGGAAGGGGAACGTTGGACGTGGAGGGTGGAGGAGGTTGAGGGCCGCTAAGACTTGCTTCTTTCCAAGAGACACTGCGTAACAATTGGTTACTGCAACGTGACATTCCTTGTCGCCCATTATCCCACGTTAACTAAATATATTAGTCATCATGTCATGGACACTAGTATCTGTTCCCTGAAGTATTCCAGAGCAGCCGCTGCCTCGAGTTCTTGGCAGTCGCCTTCCAATAAACAGCGTCCATTCGATGTTATCCTCTGCGGGAAAAAACTAGTACTAGTTCCTCTACAATAAAAATATGTTACATCCTTCAGAGTTCTCCAAAATTTCCAAAATTGGGTGAAGGAGGGCCGTGCTCTTTGTCAAAATTGAAGTTCTGATCAAAGAATGTCGTCACTAGTACGATCCATCTCCGCAGCTGCTGCCATATGTATCCAACACACTCAGCAGTACTCTCTTTGCACACTTTAAACAATGATGAGAACCAGAGCCTCGCCGTGAGCAGCGGGGCCATTGGATGATCCTCTTTTGCCCTGGGGGAGGGTTTCGGCTACGGTCCCGAATTAGAGCTGCTAACGCCGCTAAAATTCGTCATGGTTTCGACCTACTCGTGGACTGGTGGATTTCTCTGTTTCGGTGATAATCCGGTTAGATTCTTCCTGGTCCAATTCTTGCCATTCACGACGGAAATCATCGACGGCCTTCAGACTCTCACTGAAGCGGAATAAAGTATTGAAGAGTGCAACTACTTCAGACCGGTGGAGAAGGTCGGGATTCGTCTTGGGGCTATAGAACAGTCAAAATCCGCTGAAACTCCGACAATCATTTGGATGCTCACTTCAATGCTTTCTCGTCCAGCTCAAAAAGTATCTTGAGGGCGGTTGCTAGTCCAGTCGTCTGGATTTTGCCCCAGAGCCTACATTTATCACAGCCGACGCAATCCATGATGCGAGTCACATTTCGGAAATGAGTCTTGAACTCCTCCTTGAGGACCTGTATGCCAAGTTAATACAGAATCTCGTAAAATCATGAGGCGAGCTGACATTGGCATTTTCACCCCTGAATAAAACGGCCTCATCAAATTTGCCTGCCTCCTTCGCAATATTAAGTACTTTTGCCAAGCGATCCCATGTCTCTGTGTCGTCCTCGTGTTTCCCAGTTGAACAATAGTCGAATGCCAAAAGGTACGGTCCAAGGCGTGAAACTGCTCGCAGAAGGAGGATTGTGTCGAAGTAGATGTATTGGAGCCGTTCTGGATGTGATGCCACACGTTGAACGAAGCAATCAAGATTGGGGTCCTGCATTATACTCTAAGCGCGGGAAGAAGCACGACGAAGTAGAAGCTTACCCATTGGCCGGTGGTTTGGTTCAGATACTCATGACAAATGTGCATCGATATTGATGTATGAAGACCTGCATCACATTATTCAACACGAGCCTTTTTAGTGAGAGAACCACAAACCCGATATGACTTTATAATAGACACGTTTTTCTAGACATTGGGCGGGAGAATCCTGGCCATCTTCGTGAAGTACTTCAATCATGGTGTCCGGCAGCGTCACAGGAGCAGGCGATCTGCCTGTCATGAGACTGTGTTCCGACAATCCAAAACAATTCTCCTCATAAATAGACCTCCAGACACGACGAGCATCATGACCGGAGTATCCGGTGTACCGTTCTGGAACAAGTTGAAGGTCAAAGTAGTCTCCCTCTGCTCATAATGAGATTCATGCGGGTAGGGAGAGGTGAAGGGCGTACCAGTATTGTCATCCAGGAAGCAAAAGTCCGAATCACGGTAATAACAACCCGGAAGTTCGTGTCGCTGCCATCTCACAACGTTAATGGTCAAGAATAACACGTCAATAAGAGCAGACTCACTTTGTCAATTGATGCAGGGTCAACCTTGCTTAACGCTGCGGCCCTCCACCTCTCTGGAATGTCACTCTAAATCTCACATGCAAACGTGAGTTATGGGCGGGAGAAGAACAAAATCACGGACCTCATCCACAGTGGTGATAGCACAGCCTGGATCACTACACGATCCATGGTCTGGCCAGAAGGGACATTCTCGATACAAGTCAACCTTAAACATGACTTAATGTACGAGTGGTGTTAACGAGAAGCGAGCGCACTTGGAAATATCTGAAGAACGGCATTCGGACAAGATCTGAGAGGTTGCTGAACAGATCATCATTCACACTTTCGACCGTCTCATAATCACAAAGCGTGGTTTCTATAGGCCCAGTCAGCTAAACGAATGAGTAAGCGCTCTGGTCTGGCAGAATAACCGACCAACTCACGACTGCATTTTTACAAGAGGCGGCTTTCACTGGTTGGTGCTCGAGTACATTTTGAACCTGATCTTTCCTGACAAGAGTATCCGAGAGAAAAGAGTTCTTGGGGAATGATTGCTGGGCGTACGACTGTCCGGCGAATATGACGTCGAGAAATAGAACGAAGGAGGAAAAGGGTAGCCTCTGGATGAATTTCATGGGTGTATAGGGCAAAGAGAGCGTGTCAAAGTCACAGCATATGACTCGTCAATTTATGCGGCTGAGCGGGTGCACGGAATACCAGACTGGATGGCGAGCTTCCACGTCGCCCGCTGACCTAGATTGAATTCGAAAGATGCAGCCAGAAATAAATGGCCACGTGATGACCGCACCTCTTGCCGTTTTGAGCCTAGGCTTAGCTTCTGAGGGACTGGAACATCGGAGTCCTATTTCACTGGGCAGAAAGGGTTACATTCGCCATTACGGCCGGCCACCGCCTCGCGAATAAAGCACCATTGTGTACACTTGTAAACATCTAAAATCGAGAGAAAGAAAGGTCCCTTTTCCGGAAATTAGTCCGGATGCACCGCACGGAGTAATAAACTACCTCGGAACATGAGATGATCGGTCCCAAGGTTCTGAGTGACCTCGTGCGGACGTTGTTGAGCTGTTAAAGAAGCCGAAGCAAGCGCGGAAGACGTACTTAGGCAATTCGTGTCGGAGGTGAATCAGGCACCGCTCATTATTATCTCGATCAGGCAGTGCTGTTTGGTTCTGTAATATTTTGCTCCGTCATGCAACGACAGTCTCCTTCGTCGGAGTGCCCACTTCCGAGCGCTGGCATGTGGTATGTACTAAATGTGCAGCAAGCTTGAGCAATCCTCTTTGCCACGTCAATAAGTCAATAAAGTCCCACGTGCCGACCTGAAAGCATGGGGCTGGCTGAATTTCGATTCTTCCAACAACCACTACTATTTCTCCCAGCTTTTTCTGTGACGAAGTCTGACTTCTCGGATTTCGTCGCTCTGGTACATACCGTCAAAGGTTAATACTCCGGCTAAAGTTCCATGAACAAAATGGCTACTCCGACTCTGACTGCTGCTGACCTTCAAGTGAGTTGCATTGGTCCCTTGATTTCGTGCGTATCAGCTCATTTTTTCGCAGAGGAGGCATGAACTCGAAGGGGCTCCTGACCCATTCCCCTCTTTGGGTGGAGCCATTCCTACTAAGCCCAAGGTCAAGGCCTCTACTAGCGTCGAGTTGGATACCCAGTCGGAAACTGCTTTCCCTTCCCTTGCCCCATCCGCGTCGGCCCCCACTGCCCCTGTCGCCTCCGCGTGGGGTGGCCCTCGCATCAAAGCCGCCGTTGTGAAGCAACCGGTTTTCTCCGATTCAATCACCCTCTCGGACATTGACCTCTCGACTGCGGGCAAGGATGGCAAACCGGCATCTCTTGGTGAGGTTATGAAGCAAGTGACCACCAAGTATAAGGTTAAATTGGAAGCTTCCCCGAACCTGAAGACACGTCAGACCACGTTTTACCTGAAGACAGACTCCGAAAAGGATCTCGAGAAGGCCAAACGCAGTCTCGTTGCTCTGTTGAGTCCGGTTGTACGTAAATAATACCAAAAATTCGCTTTCGCCCGCTGAGCTCGTCATGTGCAGATCACATTGGTTATTAATGCCCCCGCATCCACAATCGCAACTATCATCGGACCCCGAGGTTTGTGCTGAATGTCGTCAACTCCCGTTGTATAGTTAATGGGTTTTTAGGTGCCACTCTGAAGCAAATTCGCGATCAAACCAGTGTCAGAGTTGATATACCCAAGAAGGAAGCTGCGAACGGTAATGGTCAGATCAGCGTTACCAACTCAGGCAAAGCTACTCCACCGCTGGATGAAGATGAAGAGGAGCCCACTGTCCCAATCACACTCACTGGTCCCCAGCCTCTCGCCCACGAAGCTCAATCACTTCTCAACCAGATCATCTCGTCCAAGATATCCAAGGCCACTTCTCGCGTTCGTGACATTCCTGCCAATGTCTTGCCCTTCATTATCGCTCGTAAAACCTTATTCCTGTCTAATGCCCAGGAAGCTGGTGTCAATCTTGCTCTCAACGCTCCCAACCGCGAGATTACCGCGAGTGGTGATCGTGAAGGCGTCATGCGCCTGGTTGAGTTGATCAAGAACTCCATTGAATCACTCAAGACTACCCTCACCCCTCTCAAGCTTGCTTTACCCAAACGCCAGCATCGTTTGCTTGTGGGTGATGCGGCTCATCTGATTATGGCAGAAAGCAAGTGTGCCGTGGTAGTTCCCAGTTCGGATGACCCCAGCGATGAGATTACGATCTGGGGTCAAGGCAATGATCTTTCCAATGGTCTTACGGCGGTAATGCAGCACGCGAACTCGAAGTACATCCACGAGTTCCCCGTCCCCGGTCCTACCTCTATTTCACGCAATCTGATCACCTTCTTTAAGTATATTTCCTACGACAAGACTCTCAAGGAGAAAAACCCTGGTGTTACCGCTTTCCTTCCGATAGTCAACGCAGACAGGACCTCCTATACCATTGATCTCACCGGCGACAAGCCCGTCGTGGATTCTGCTGTTCGCCAGGTTTCTGAGGCGATTGGAAAACTTTACGGCGCGACCAAGGATATCACTATTGATTGGCTTTTGCATCGTATTATCACTGGAAAAAATGTCAAAAAGTATGCTGATCTATTTATCTTACACACGAAATTCTCCTCACTCGATTTCAGGATCAAACAATTCCATGATGCGTATAATGTCCAAGTCTTCTTCCCCAAGGAATCTGAAGAATCTTCATCTGTTTTACTTGTCTACGATCCCTTCTCGCCCAACGCTTCTCCTTCCCCCGATGACAAGAAACGCAACCTTGATGACGTCGAGAGAGAATTGTTAAGGTTCGCCAAAGACGCAGCGGACGTCAAGAGCCAAAAGATTGACGTTGAGAAGCGTTGGCATGAGACGATCATTGGTCACAACGGCACAACTTTGAATGCGTAAGAGATCACCCCAGTTTCCATATCGTGTTACTGAACCCCCAAAAAAGTATTATTGGCGAAGACAAGACTTTGATAGTTAAATTTGGTCTGGAGGCTGGTGATGGCGCAACTGAAGACACTATTCTCACCCGCGGCATCAGCGCCGACGTTGACCGAGCTGTCAAGGAAATCCTTCAGATCGTTGAAAATGCCAAGAACGACGAGATTATCAACAGCTATGTGAGTGAACTTATGGTTCCGACCACCCCTTTCTTACCATATCGTATGAAGTCAACTGAGTTCGAGATTGATCGTGAATATGTCGGTCGAGTTGTTGGTGCTCAAGGCGTTGGTGTCAACAGGCTTAGGGATCAACTTGGTGTTCGAGTCGATGTCAACGACGAGGAGGATAAGGAAAGCAGTGGCAAGAAGAAGAAATCCACCGTTCAAAAATCCAAAGTCAAGATTACTGGACGTAAGGAAAACGTAGAGGAGGCCAAAAAACGCATTCTAGCTCAAGTTGAGCGTCTCGTAAGTGCACTGGTCTTGACATTGCCAAAAGAGGAAATAATATCCAATATTCTATAGGCCGATGAAACTTCTGAAGTCCTCAAAATTCCTGTTCAATACCACGCTTCCCTCATCGGTCAGAACGGCAAGTATGCAATTCGCCTTGAAGAAAAATATGCTGTCAAAATTACATTCCCCCGCCAAAACGCTGATGCCGAAGGCAAGACCCGCGAGCAGCTCAAGCCTGATGAGGTTCTCATTAAGGGTGGCAAAAAGGGTGTTGCCAGTGCGAAGTCAGAGCTTCTTGAGGCGCTTGAAGTGGAGAAGGAGTCCAACCATGTCACCCAATTTACGGTTCCCACTCGTACTGTTGCTCGCATTCTTGGCAAAGGTGGTGCTAGCATCAACGAAATCAAGGACATCACCGGTGCTAATGTGGACATTGAACACTCTACTGATGATAACAGTATGACCAATGTCTCCATTCGTGGTACCAAACCTGCCATCAACGAAGCGAAGACTTTGATTCTCGAAATCGTTAATTCTGTCGGAGAGGAAACCACCGTCATTCTGACTATCGAGAATAAATACCATCGGACCTTGATTGGTGCTGGTGGGCAAGGCCTCAGGGAGCTCATCAGCCGCTGTGGAGGTCCTACCGATTCCAAGGCCCAAGCCGGTCTTGTTCGCTTGTAAGAGTTTTTGATTAACTGAAATGGTCGCTAGCTCACCTTTCTCTAGCCCTCGCCAAGGTGAAGATACCGAGGAGGTGCGCATCCGGGGTGAACCGAAGCTCGTCAATAAGATCAAGACTGAGTTGGAAAGGTCCGTGGCTACCCTTCGTGACCGCGTTGTACGTGCTGTGGAAGTTCCAAATGCCCAACATCGTGTCTTGATCGGTCGTGGTGGTCAAAATCTCAACGAACTACAAAACAAGACTGGTGCTCAGATCCAATTCCCTGGTTCTCGTTCCTACGCCCAGGTTGGGGAAGCGGAGAATGCTGAAGAGTTCACCGAGGTTAATTCCGCCGATATTGTCAAAGTGTCTGGTTCCCGTGCGGCTTGTGAAGCTGCTATCGCTGAACTGAAGGTAACTATTCTCTGAACAAAGAGAGGACGTGTGCTTAGATTGTCAACAGAGCCAAATCAAGCCCCCAACACCTGAAGGTGTCGTAGGGACTGTGAACGTGCCTCTCAAGTATCACTATGCTATGTCCCAGCAAGGTGCCTTCTATCGCTCCCTTCGTACCCATGGTGTGCAAGTTGAACAGTCTGCCCAACCGACTAAGTCAGCTGTACCCACCGGTCCCAGCTCCAAGGCTGTCCCGTCCGTTCGCATAGACGAGGCCGAGACCGAGGAAGCACTTGAGGTGCAATGGATTGTTGAAGCCAATTATCAAGATGCTGAGGAGGGCGAGTCAATTTGGACTCTCAAGGCACGAGACCAAGCTGGTTTGGATAAGGCCCAACAGCTTGTTGCAGAAGCTATTCATCACGCCGAACAGATGACCCGTGTTGGCTATCTCACTTTACCGGACAGAAGCTCTTTCCCAAGGATCGTCGGCTCCAAGGGCGCCAATGTAGCCCGCCTCAGGCAGGAAACCGGCGCAGACATCACAGTGAGCCGAGAGGATACAACGATCACAATCATTGGTGAGCACAAGTACCGTGAAACTATTCGGCTTCTGACATTTATTAAAAGGTTCTGAGAGTGATATCGAGGCAGCCAAAACTGCGATCGTGAAACTGGCATCCACTCCCGCTGGTCGCCCACGTCACAACTAAAATGGAATATAGTCTCCGCACGCTTACCGCAATTAGACAGTTGGTTATATACAGCTTGGAGGATATGCGTGCATTTATGATTTATGAAATACACGACCTAATGGCAATAATACTACGAAAAAATCTGTGACCTGGAGTTCATGAAATTGGAACCCCATCCAAATCGTCAACTGGTTCTCCGTCGATGTCGTCCACTGGGATCCCATCAATGTCTACAGGTTCACCATCAACGTCCTCCACTGGCTCTTCATCAACATTGTCTAGTAATGGTTCGCCGTCGGCATCTTCTATTGGCTCGCCATCAACATCATCCACTGGTACGCCATCAACGTCATCTAGCGCCGGTTCGCCATCGACGTCGCCCACCGGTTTTCCATCAATATCACTCTCGACGTCCATAGCATCCTCATCCATTGGGGGGGTATCAGTGGCAAGCTTGAATGAGCTCTGTTTGAAACGAGAACTAAAAGAAGTCATTTGCTCCTCGGCGTGGCCCACTTGTTCATACACAGTATTCTCTGAAGGGGCCATAGCTCCCTCCAAGCGCTGACGGAGCTCTGAGGTAAAATCTGCTGGAAAAACAATCCAATCCTCCCATACTTCGACGACAGCGAGGATCTGCTTCTTGAATGTTTCTGCTGTCATGCGCCCAGGGAAAG
>KQ962020.1:418724-447204 GCA_001563735.1 Leucoagaricus sp. SymC.cos
TATGCCATGGGTTTCATTGGAGGATGAGGTTTAGCCTCAAACTGGAAGTACTCGCGACTTCCCGCAGAATCAATGCGAATCTATATGTGATTTGTTTGAGTAGTCGCTATGAGCAGTCAATATCTGCACGTACAAATGCCCCTTTATTCCCAGCCTGATCCACATAGTTTGGTGCAGAGAACACCTATTACAACATAAGCTCGGATGGTCGCAATCGGGCTTCTCCTAATCCAGAAGGCTACTCGAACTCACAGTCGTACATAATCCGTCGTGTTCTATCTGGTAACCGTCTGCAAAAGACATCATTAGGAAGCGTTGAAACGACGAAAATCATGGACGTACTTTGTCGAACCTCATGGCTTCTAATGATTCCAGAGACCTTATTCAGCATACACCACCGTTTAGTGATATCTGGTCCAAATGCAATACCAACGCCCTGGCCATGAGATTATCAACAATCGGAAGAATAGGGAACAAATTACAAGCATGTAACTTACGCGCTTGCTGGGGCCTCGTCCGGGTGCTTCCTGTGGATCTGTCCAGAGTAGCTGTTTGAAGTCAGCCTGGGCCTCGTTGAACAGGGATAAAGCCACACCTCGCCTGTGTTTTGTTAGAAAAGGAGGTAGATAGCGTTTCAAACACACGCACACATTAAACCCTCCGTGCCAGGTTGTTTGCCGACTCGGGGGATCTGCCGGATGTCATCAAGCATAACCTCGTCTTTACTGAAGAGACCGCCGTGCACTACAAAGTACCGTTTAAAGCCATCAGAGGAAAGAATGGCACCTGCAGCCTCCTTCGCTGTCGGGGCCTTTGTGGCGATAACAAGCGTTGCTAGAGGGACTATTTGAAAGTCAACCAGCCATTGCAAAGTACCAATCGGATGAGATAGGACAAACGTGTTGTGAAGATATGCGCGAATAGCTGGTTTTAAATCAGTGAATTGTTGACTTTCTTCTTGGATCTATCAAACATAATGTCTACCTTGTAGCTTTGTTCACCATGCTTGGTTTTGGCCTCACCCTCAAAACCGTACGTTCGATTCATCTCTTTTGCCTCATGGTTGCCACGATTGATGAACATGCACTTTGGATATAACCCTATACAAAGATCAGTAGGTCTTTGAGTAACGAAGTGGAAAAGCACACATTTGAACGCGAACGCTGTCAATATCACCTCCACTGACCATGACCCTCGGTCGACAAGGTCACCATTCATGAGTAGGTAATGGTTCTCATTTGGCTCTCCAGTCAGAGAGAACAGGTGTAGCACGTCATAGAATTGCCCTTCCAGCCATCAGTATATTAATTCGTGAAGTGACGGTCGAACTTGCCATGGACATCACCAATAACATCAACGGTTGCACCGTCCTTGATGGATACCTCGACTAGACTCTCCTCTGACGCAAATGCCCCATGAGCACCGAGTGCAATCTCCCAAACGTAGCGTTTCGGTAGTGTTTTACCATCCTTGAACCACTTGATCATTTCCCGAACAAATTGCAAGGTGATTCCGTATTTCCCGTCCTCGTAGGGCAACTTTGGCCCTGTGTATATTTTATCCAAATCGCATCCTCCTGTAGAAATGCATGTTAGTTAAAAATGAAAAGACCTGAGCTTGATCGAAGCACCCTCTGCAATTATTTCCAAGCATCTCGTGACAGCGTCTTTCTCTTCCTCCAATTCAATTGCCTAAGCGACACCATTAAAACTAGCACTCCCGTCAACGCTGTGCGGGTCATATACCTTCTCAAACTCTATCTTTCGTATGAGCTTTTGGGTCGACACCATTTGCTGCCGTACAGTCTCATTCCCGGGCTCGATTGCCAGGATCTTTTTGAAATCAGCCACCGCTAGCTGCGGTTTCAGCGTCTGCAGATAACATGTTGCTCGACTGGACTCGCAAGCGACCCATTAACATAGGGTTAAGTATACTGATAGAGCAGAGTACCCACCGATAATACGCCTTCACATAGCGGGGATCGAGCTGAATAGCTTGGGCTGTAGAAACGCACGCGAATAGCTCACTCAGTCATCAATCATCATAATCTTGAAGCAATGGACCGCACTTGCATCACTCAGAGCATAACCAAATTCTTCCAATTTCATCCTCGCATAAGTCCTATTACACCACAAAGTGGGTTCATTAGGATTCTTGTCAATAGCCTCGGAATAGAGTTTCGCTGCGGTGGGGAAATCATGGCCTAAAATAAACCAGAACAAAGCAAGGAATCGGCTCCAAAGTCAAGATGCGATACGCAAAGGAGCGAAAGCCAATCGCAACATACTGGTAAAGGCTTTATTAGCCTCTGTCTTTATTCGAGCAGCCTCCGCCTTATCTTCATCTGATACTTTCGGGAGATCTGCCAAAGTGAGATTCTGCATTTGAGGAGAGGGGACTGAAGAGGGAGGTGTAGAAGCTGTCAAGGCAGGTGAAGATGAGTTTGAAGACGATGGTTCGGCCATGGTTGTGGATAACAGTATGTGTCGCGTCCCCAAACTTCCAGGACTTTCGCGATCTAAATCAAAATCTCTATGGGGCCCTTTCCCACGAACACAATTTCTCCGAAAGATCAATCATAAATTTAATTTGAAAATATAGATCAACTATATACAAATGGTCGAGATTTACATATCAGATAGCACTGCTAGATATTGGAGAGAAGAGGGCAATATGAAGCACACGGCGTGAATTATAAATGAGGAAGTGCACAGGGAGCTATAACGGGTATAAGAGTTAATTCCGATGTATCCTAGATTAAAATCAGAAATGCGGTGGTGGCTGCATGCGCCCAGCTATACGAAGACAACTCAGAACTATTTTAGATCTATAAAATATTTTTCTGAGGTTGAATGAGAGTGGCAGTGAACAAGCGGAACAGCGAAACGAGAGTTCGGGTCGATTAAAACCCAAAGGTTGCTCACAATGGACAATCTTTAAGATTGTCATATGTCCCAAGTTTCAGATCATGGGCGTTGATGTTCTGGCACCAGCCTTTTAAAAGTTGATGCAGGCTGTAGAGTTGGGGGGACGAGAAAAGTAGGCAGGAATACTTACTAGTCCAGATTCTGCTGACAGCGGCAGCAGCCATTGCACTTGGTAGCAGTGGTCTTTTTCTGTTGACTTCGGTCAGTATCTTACTTATGCAACGTAAATACGCACAACTGTAAGGCCAGGACACCAGCCATTGTAGCGGCCGACAGCCTTTAAAACGTCACCATCAAGATCGTCTAAGGTATCTGCGAAGTATTTAGCGCCTGTCCGGATATTGAAGTCCTATCGTGACAGCGAACAAAATCGGTTGGACAGAAGAGATCCCTTCGTGAATGAGTCGCCTACGGGGTCGCGGCAGTTACCTCCAGGCGCACAACCGCGTTTGTCTTTCATGATCTGCATAAGTCCCTGCTCACCGTCACCGCCAACGGTATTGGGATTGCAAGAATTCTCTTGCAAGGTGAACGAGGACAAAAAGATCGGCGGAATGTCATATTAGCCGCTATACTTGTTGAACAAGCTAACATGCTTCTTGCATGAGAGGAATGGACTGTTAGGAGACTGGATCGCTTCAGATAGGGGTTTCATAATAACATCCTAGATATTGATGTGAGGCGGATTCCATCCCGAGCCATCGATGCCACAGTTCAAGAAACCAATACTTCCATTGGGGTCACAGGACTTGGTGGTCTTAGCTGCAGAATGGCTCAGGATTTTTCAAAGAAAACACATTCACTAACCGCTTGCGTGGCTGGGGCCGCACAAACCAGACCCTTCGTATATTTTGCCACCAGAGGTGCTACCACTTGAGAAATTGTGATCATTTCTAGTGTTCTCGGAGAAGGCTTGGACGAGGGTGATTTCTCAGGAGCCTCGGTTGAGGTGGGCTTCTTGGTGGAGGAGGCAGTGGTAGCAGACTAATGATCTTCGTCAATTCCATCTGAGATAGGCAGACAAGAAAACGCTGAAGACCTTATTCTTACGACTGGAACAATGATTCTATGCTGATTTCGTCTCCGAAGCGGACATTCTGGCGGAAACATTGTGACGAGAATGCCAGAACCTAGCACCTAGCGAACGATCATACTCATGACTGCTGGCATTTACAACCAGAGCAAGGAACAGAGTAACAAAGGCGGTATGGAACCTCATTTCACAACGGTTTGGACAAAGATCGGTCCAGGTTGGGAGGAAAGTCGTGGAAGCAACGCAGTCAAGGGAGCGTCGGGGAGGGGGAGGAGAAAGCGGGAAGGACAAATGGCAATTTACCCTTTGGGTTAAGCACACCGTTCAAGATCACCGTCGCTAGGCTTGTTTAGTCCTGCCCTGCCATCTTGGCGGGTGTGTTTTCCCTCACACCCGTGAGCCACTAAATGTACCAACCCCACACATGATCGATTTCGTCATTGTTGAAACACGCGCCAAACCTCATCAGCTTCAATGAGAAGGCGCCACAACTCTGTGCTCTGTAGGAAATAACAATGTTTCACCTGGAGGGGCGACGAAAACACAGATTATATCATTTTATCATGCTTACGAGGCGCAAATGAATAGAGCATACATCAGTCCCGAGAAAATTTAACTACACAGCGGAGAATCAACTGCAATGCTAACCCGAACTTGCTGACGCGCTGAGGCTTTTTCATTGTCTCAGTGAAGTGATTTTACGGTACTCAAACTGTCAGGTTGTAGGGTTTGAAACGTTATGACTGAAACACCGTTCTTCGATATAAGTGTGGCCCGAACTAGTACCCCTCGCAAGGTTTTGAACCGGAATGACAATGAGTCGCCTACTTACGCTCGTCTGCATCATCGATGATCGATGATCGATGAGTCTCACTCATCAAAATTGTCAACCTCATGCGACTCAGCGCTGGTCCGTGTGATGACAAAATTGATCGAACTGTCACCTAGAATGACCTATATGCGTTGATGCATGATGACTTGAATGGGTCCAGATTGAAGGGGGGATGCAGTAAAGATCCTACTTATGCATACATGCTCATGCAAAGTTTGATACAGGATTCAAGCCTATCGAGGTGCCTGATGCTTTGAAGCATGTCTCGTATGCCCTGAAAGTACTGTTGAGTCGAGCCTCTTAAGTACTCCAACCCATTGATCACGGTTCTCTACATCTCCAGACGCTCACTGCGTCTTAACACTAGATTGCTTGTTGCGGTATATATAAATCGAGAATTCATCACCGTTGATCACGATCACCGAAATCAACCATCAGTGCGTCAGTCATCTCATGTGACAACACTGACAAGCTGGATTGTGATCTTTCAAGCTACAATACTCAAAACGGCGCGAGCCGGTTCAACTGGACTACAGGCTTTCTTTCCATAGTGATTAGTCGATGAACACTGCCAATTAAGATGAATAAATAGAAGAAAACGGCCTCGATCAAACTCACGTGGCAGGGTAGAGTAGCCCTTTGCCAATGCGATCGAAATGAAGGAGATCAAGTCACTCGATCACGAGAGTGGGGTTCTTATCTGATTCAATAGGGTTACATTTGGCATCCACAACACCCGCTTGATGTGAAAACAAATAGCCAACGAGATTTTGCGCATTATGAGTCAGACAGGAGGCAGGTCCAGGTACATCGGTGACCGTGGAAAGAACACAAAAGACCAGGAAAACACAAAATTATAGAAACACTGAATTAATGGTTTGAGACATACGAGCGCGAACATAGTGACAAGGGAACGTTTGGCCAAGAAATAATGCTGTTAATCTCGACCTTTGCAGGGATAGGCTGATTTTATTTCTTCCAGATAGCGACTGTCAGAACTCAGCTTAATCCAAAGAGGAATGATGAAAAATTTCTTTAGCAGCATTAGAAGAGCTTGATGCCGAAGCTGAGGCGGCGGATGGCCCTCCCGTGTTTGCCAAAATCTTTCCATCTCAATCAGCTGTCCGACTGATTGAATCCCATTTCCTTTGACCATCGCCGTTTTAAACCACGGAAAGAGTTGTCGAGCAAAGACGCAAGCTAGCAAGAAGTACCAGTCACGCTGGGCTGGATTACAAGGACGGTTTTGCCGCCTGGATCCCCATGGACTCGCCTCTATCAGAGACCGTCGGAGAACGGTAAACAAAAAAAGAAATTCGAGTCATATTTCTTCATTTTCTCCTGTTCGCATTAAATTACGCCGGCAGGCCGGACTCGGAACGCATGCAATTCAACAAATATGCTCTGACAATCACATATTGCGGGTTTTCCGTGTGCATCGCATCCGAAGTGCATATCTACTAGAAACTGTGACTACAATTAAGAGGTCTATCGTGACCGAATCTGCTGTCAATGACGGGTAGAGGGGCCGCTTGCCTGCGGAAGGAGTGCTTTCCGCCGGGGGACAGCTATGTAGCACTGCATAAGGGCTACGGAGCTTGGCGCGAAGGTCCGAGTCCGGGTTGTGGGGTGGGTCGCCTAGCACCGGCTGAAGGAGGCTGAGAAATGACGACGAAACAAAACAAGACGAGACGAGACTGATAAGTAATATAGGACTGGGGCAACGGGCGAGGCGGTTGCCGTTTTGTATAGATGACTCGACAGGAATGGAGGTAAGAGAGGCCACGTGGATAGGGAATCGTGAGAGTGGGTGTGGATTAGAATAGCAGGGAACCAAACAAAGACGAGTGGGTGATTCAGAGCGGCAGAGATGAACAGCATTAGGAGCCTGAATTAGACAATGACATGATTGATTTTCCACAGTCGAAACCTGTGAATGGAGCAGAGTACCCACGGAGCCCTCCGGGTCCCAAACAACTGCAGCAACTGCATCTCTTATTGACTGCAGAGAGAGTCACGGAGGGGTGGGCGTCGGCAAGGGGTGGGGGGGACGAGAGGAGGGGGGGGCTGTGGGCGGAGTTGAGTCGGGGGAAGAGAAATTGATGGTGTACACTCATGACTCGGGTGCGCAATTGTTTGTCCTTGTTATTCAAGGGCCTTTGTGACTCCCCAGCCTCAGAGTCAATTTGTGTTGTGTTCCGTCTATAAAGCCCCCTCCCCGCCGTCCAGATCCTCTTCCCGACCCAGAACACCCCTAGCGCATCCATCTAGCCCTTCTTCTGACGCTACAGACCCACCAGTCTAGCCCACAAAGTCGCCTGCAGAACCAGCAGGACTTTGTGATCGGATTGTCCCAAGTCTAGACGACTTTGGACGTCCGCCTACCCCCAACCTAGCAAGATGTATTCAATGTGCATATCCCCGATTTTCACTGCCAACCCACTTGCCTCGACTTTCGCCTCTGTTTCGTCTGTTGTCATCTCCCCTATCTCTGTTGTCGATGCAATTTCCCTCACCTTTTGAATCCCCTGTCTCAACTTGCTAAACCCCTACTCGAACCTGCCCTGATTCTGATCAAGTATAACACCCCCAACTCACTATAATTAATGCACGCTTTCACCCATTCTCTCGCGCATCGGGCTCCTTCCGCTACCCGCCCTAGGGTGCGGTGGCAGCCCTACAACCCTCTCACAACTCAATCATCCTCCAGCTCTTTGTCTACCAGATCCCCCTCCTCTACTCAGATTAGTACCCCTACATCTTCAGTTTCTTCCCCTCCAAGCAACACACCGCTCCCCGAAACCAAAGTTTCCCACACTATTCAGAATCAGAAAGAAATCCCACCCTCTCGAGAACCGTGCAAGAAACAGTTCGCTGTAGGCTTAGTTGGTCAGTCCAGAGCGCTACAATATTTAATCCATTCAATCTGATCGGCCACCGCCTTTAGATCAAGCCGTAAAAACACTTGGCGAGATTTGGCGACCTCAGGACATCCCACACGCCTTTTTAACAACCAGTCGTGCCGGTGCTACCTTTGGCAGCCTTCAAGATCCTCTGCTAAACAGTTCGATATCCGTATCGTCGTCCTCAACTACTGTGTCTCCACAGTCGGGAAGTGACCTTCGAAACATCGTACCTATAAAAGGCTTTGTTCACGAGGTCATTCGGCGCTCACGCACATCGGGCTGTGTTCTCCAGACGGCTCTCTGCTACCTGGAAGCAATACGTCCAAGGATACCTGATTTACTCCGGAAGGAACAGTCAGGCGAGGATTCCCACTTTGAAGCTGACATTTCAACCCGCATTCTTCCTGCTACGGAGGCTGAACTAAAGTTCGAAGAGGAGTGTCGACTGTTGGAGGCATCTGGTCTCGAATCTGATCTCGTGCCGCCTTCCGACCTTGCATCAACGGTCCGCATCACAGATGTGCAGCCTGTTGATGATCCTCTTGATGTCCGTTCAGAAACCCTTTCGGACGCTTCAAAATCAGTGGCCCCCTTCCCCGATGCCCTGATCACCCCGACTCCCACTCTCCCGTCCCCTTTATTGTGCCCACGTCGCACTTTCCTCGCCTCCCTAATCCTTGCCTCAAAATTTACTCAAGACAAGTGTTATTCTAATAGGGCATGGGCCAAGCTTTCTGGTCTTCCTGCAAGAGAAATCGGTCGTTGTGAACGTGCTCTTGGTGAAGCCCTTGATTGGCGGCTATGGGTAGGCAAGACGCCGACTCAGAATTCTCTGGCTTGTAGTTCCGCACCGGCTGCTCCCTCGGCCTCCAGTACTCGGCCTGTTGTCAGGTGTCAGAGCGAGAGCAATCTCCTTAACACACCTGCCACACGATCACCATTTTTGGTTCGTCAAGATCCTCGCCCGACGGGTATGCTTCCGTACACAGGCCGTACCCTCCAGCGGAGTTCAACGATGCCAGCTGAAGTATTTGCCAGCCAGCCGCTTAATCGGGGTATACCGACGTATTGCAAGAATAGCCAGGTAATCAAACATGACCTCAGTCTATCCCTCCTGCTGAACCAGGCCCAGGCCCCTGTCCTCATCTCATTTGCCGATGGTCTTAGCCAAAGCCCAAGTCCGGACAACCCAGGTCTGAGCTATTCTCCTTCGTCAACCGAGTCATCATCAGGTGATAGGACCATTCAAATGAGTACCTTCATTGATGAACCAATGGCGTCGTACTCGGCCTCTCAGATGCCCAGTGCAATGGAATTGTGGCCAGGAACAGAACAAACTGATTCGCATGAGCTTCGAATTTCTCCCCTGGCTTTCACGAAAAATAATCGAGGAGGAAAGGTGCCCGTGACAGCAGATAATCTCGGTCTCTACGTTCCCCCAAGTGTTAAAGGCGCCGACTTGTTGACTCCCGGATATGTTGTTCCATCTTCAAACCCCTCCTGGTTACTTGACGGTGATGTCGTTAGATCAATCTCTCTTGTAAGCCAATAGCTCCTGTGGGCATTGTTCAAGATATGCGATATGTTTTTCCTCTCGTTTCTCACTTCTCTCTTGATTCTATATACACTTTTCTGTACCTTTATCCGTTGCTTGGAACCTTTTCCTTTCTTCACTACGAGTCCGATGCTGATTGGGTGGTTGATGCGTGCTTCTTTTTTTTCTCTTCTTTTCACTTCCGCGCTCTTTCATTTTCTTGTGGACTTTCATTGCTAGATTTTCTCCGGCCATACTCGGGATATCGCCAGGGACTTTGCTGCATCATCATTAACCTGACTTATTGCTTATTTGCCCACGACTCGGTTCTGCTAATGAATATACACTCCGCTATATTACATTACAGCTCCCATCTGGGCGAATACTGGCTATTGACGAGTCACTCAGCTTTTGCCTCCTCCCAACTCGTCTCTCCCTCTTCCAGCAGGTCCTTGGTGGTAATTCCTCAGTTCTGGCCTCTGTAGTACCTATGCTCTTGTGTAGTTTCAAAGCCTGTATGATTAATATACCCTTGTTACTCCACAGATGTCCTACTGTGACCGAGATCTGAGATACACAGTTGTATCATTGGCAGGCAGCGGCCAAGTCTTATCTATGCAACAACTACCACTACCGCTGCTTTGAATGCGCGCCTCATTTGTCAATGCGATGGCAATTTCTTTATGCTCTTGATTACAGTCTTCAAGCTTCAAGTTCGGTCCCCGTGCATTCGGTAAAAGAGGTATTATAGCATATTGAAGAAATCTCGCTCAAGCACCCGTGATATAGACACCCATGATATAGACAGCACGTGTATATTGCTACTCATTGAAGAACTGCAAGGGCATATCTTCAGTTTGGATGGCTCGCCAGGTGGTGGGCTTGCCGTCAGCATTCCGATTTCCTTCGTCAGTCCATATCGAGTGGAACATGACGTCCGCGGTGCCCTATTGATACCCAAAAAACGGTCGCCCGTTAGCTCCATGATGCGACTCATGTTATGAGGAGATTGGTGGAGATATAATTAAGGCGACAGGAGGACTACGTACACGGTTGGGTGGGTCATGGATTCTGATGAATGATAACGTTCAGGCGACGTTACACGGGTATGAGTGGCATCCAGGTGGGAGACATGTTAAAGCGATTGTTGACAAATCATTTGGCATTGCGTCACCAACCCGTTGGCGGATCCAGACGGTGATGGGAGAGCACAAGGAGGGACGTCACATTATGATTTTGTCGCGGTGAATGTACGGAAATTGCCGGCAGGAGGGAGGTAGATGTACATGTATGCAATTTCGTCACGTAGCGAATTATTTGCCCAATCGGTTTCAAAATATTTTGTACGTCAGGAGTCTGGATGACAGAGAGAGCGGCGAAACGTAGCAAGCCTGCATACCTGACGTGGATGGATCCAACACCCTCGGCGTCATTGATAGCAGGGATTTGGATCTTCCCGAAGATGATGTTTCCGTAGGACGTTGCTCCACTCCGGACCTGTGTTTGCGCATTCAGGAGTTGCAGAGGCCATGTCGTGGGATACAACATCAGTGACACAACCACCCGAGTCCGAGACGCCGCATGGATGGATCGAAAGTTCAGGGTGTGAACAATGAGGGACGGATCGAAGTAACTGTGGGATGATCTAATTCTACGTACCTCTGTCAGGTTTTTTTCGATTGAAAAATCGGTGAGTTCTCCATCGGACAACCCGGCGGCTCGGGACCACATTCTAGGCTCGTGCTTGTCCCAGCCACGTCGAGATTTCACTATCTCAGATTTGATTTGAGGAAGGACTAAATTGAATGCTTGAATGGCGTTTTCCCGGGGTGCGTGCGGCGCATTCAATTCGACTTGTTCAGTCGAGGCTGGTGAGCAAGTGAGAAATGCGATCCGAGGACCCCAGGCGCGAAAGCAGATTTGGCGCACCCATGTTCTGGTTAACGATTGTTTCGAGTGCAAGAATGAGATGGAGTGCAATCAACAGAAGATGTATTGAAATAAGGTGTTGGAAACTGTGTGGGTCACTGTGGTGTATTCTCGAATTCATCCCATGATAACAGATCTTTGCCCCATTGGAGTATGGGGGCCAGCGCTCCAGTCAATACTTCCCTCAGCGCCCGAAATTCGACAACTTTAACCCGAGGAATGAACTTGGGGAAACAGCTCGAGAGAGACCATATTTTGCTGTATCGGCCCTAGCAGCAAGACCAGTGACTAGACCTTTGTTCTTGTCAAAAGCTTGTCCACAGCAGAAGAGTCAAGGCGCTTACTCAAATTTTCTTAGGTGATTGAGATTCTCTGATGACCAGTGGTAGAGTCTTTCTCACGACGGTGACTTCTCCGCATCTCCTCACCCTACTCACCGAGACTAGGCCACTGACTCACAAGAATAGCAGAGCGCAGCGTGCTCACCAGCGACTTTTCACTAGGGACGAAGCGACATCCTTCCTGAAACTGACTCAAGTCACCACCATGAGCGATTCTACTGGCCAATTTTATCACGGCCTCGTTGTGCCTTGGGCACACCGTACCCGTTTTAGCCTCGAAATGTCCAGCTGATACCCGGTACTTTCTTCATCGACGACCCGGACTTTGTTATCGGGCCACCCTCACACTGTTGTACTCGATGCTGGTGCTTCTTATGCCAATAATAGCAACAAACGCGACCTTCAGCCACACGGACTGTGTGTTGCGTCTTATGCTCCCCATTCATCAGAATGACTGCGATTTCTCATGCAAACCCCATAAGAGCCATATTCTCGAGGCAAATTCTTCAAGGGCGACCCACGATCTTTTTCATCCATCACCTCCAGTTATTCTGATAATCAATGTTGGCGACAGTCGTGACAACTCTGGGATTCCTGGGCCTAGCTCACGCAGCAGTTCCCCAGACAATCCAGCTGCAATCGAGGGTAGTTCCCAGAGGCGCATCGCTCAAGCGACGGGCATTGAATCCAGCCACCGTTCCGTTAACGGACTTCTTCCTAGGCACTGATCTACAGTACGTATTCGTCGATGCGTCATTGATCAGTACATCATTGACCTCTAGCCTCTTCACAATGAAAGATGGTTTGGCAACATGACAGGTAAATCCTCTCGCGTCAATGTCCAAGCATCACTCCCAAATACATCCCGCAGTCGGAACGCCGCCTCAAACCATTTCGGTATGTAGCCCTTTGCCACCTGTCATCGTCTGACTGGTACAGATAGGCCATTTTAGGTTGTATTTGACACTGGAAGCTCGTCCCTTGAGTTTGCTAGTACACTCTGTGCAGCTTGTACCAATCAAGTTCGATTCGACTCTACAAAGAGTTCAACGTTCCGAGACGGAGGGAGGACAAGCAGCATCACATTTTCTACTGGCGTAGGAGTAGACCCTGTTGTTGGGGCCAACTATCGTCTCACCCTGCGAAGTGGAACTGATACAGTTTCCGTTGGGGGCTTGGATGCTCCCAACACCTCGTTGTTCCTCATTACTGACCAAACTCCGAAATTCAACATTGATCCTTTCAGCGGAATTCAAGGTATGCCTTTGTTTGACATATATCGTTGGAGAATTGTGATTATTCACCCGCCAGGCATGAGTTCTCGCGCCCAAGGATTCTTTGCCAGTCTCGTAAATCAAGGATTACCATGTACGAAAGACATTCTCGTTCCCATTCAAGCTGTTCCTTCTCACACGCGTTGTCTTACATACAGCTCTCTTCAGCATGTATCTTACCCCTGAGGCCACCGGAAATGCTGAGTTGACCATCGGAGGAAGTGATAGCACCAAGTTCACGGGTAGGCAGTCACTGCCAACAATCTTAACACTCGCGAATACCTGCTGATAATATCTCGCAAAAGGGACTCCTATATTTGCTTCACTGGTCTCCTCCGGTTCATCTTGGGTACTGGCTTCCCCGAAGCTGTCAGTTAACGGCAGGACCAACTCTGTTTTAACGAGGTCACGCAACATCATTTTCGACAGTGGGACAAGTAATGTCCTTTTCTCCACAGACACAACGGAGGTTAGATTAGGTGGCTCAGACGTGCTTTTCACACGCTGACGGGGTTTGGACAGGCCATTTATGCCCTCATCTCACCCGATATTAAACCGAATCCCGACGAGCCAGGGACGTATGGAATAGCCTGCGGCAAAATACCGTCCCTTCCTGCTGTGATCGACATCGCGTTTACCTCAGTGAACGGCACTCCTTTCAACTTGACCATTCCTAGCAGTGAACTCTCCGTTGGGCCTTTTGCAGATGACCCTTCAACTTGTCAAACACTCATTAACGCATTTGATGGACTGGAACTAGTAGGTGGTAGCCTCTTGAAGCACTGGTACAGTATCTGGGATGTGGGAGGTCGGCGCATGGGTTTCGCACCAGCCAAACTTTGAAGTGGGTTCTGTCAACTGTACTCCGACCGAATCTGTTTCTCTCACACTTTTTATGCAGATGGTTGATGGCGTGATCAGTGTTGCTAGCAGTTACTCCAAGATCCGCTTGAATCCTATATAGTTCAATGTTCAGAGGTGGCATGGTGAAGTGCGACGGACGACAGGTATTCTTGACTTGATCACATGGTACTAGCTCCCTGTTTTATGAGTGGGGGGTTTGTCGGAAATAGCCAAATAATTGCATTTGCTTCTAGAATCATAATCCGCATCAGGCATGTCTATAGATAAAGAAAGAAGGTCCCTCACAAGCTCCACACGAAGGAGAACAGTGACAGCATCTGTTACGCTCAAGTGCAGCCTGCAACCAAACGCCAGGTTTTTTAGGACCCTAACATGTGGAACAGACGTCTGAACAATCATCATGTTCCAAAAACTTATATCACCCAAAGTCTGCAGACCCTTTTTAAAACATAAGTCTCATGGAGATAAGAAAGGTCTTGAATATTCGTGATAAGTATATTGCTAGTAGAGAAAGGGTATTGATAGAGGAACGATACAGAGAAGAAATAATACATGGTTTCTTAAACTTAAGTGTCGTGATTAATGCACAATCTATATAAGAGTCAGTCGAATGACAATCCAAACATCATCATGGGGGCCAATGAATGAGCGTTCGGAGTCGGAGCAGATTATCCCTTCCCTCATTCATCAAGGACCGCGACGATATTCCCGAAATCCAGTCGTAGTTTTAGTCACATTCTGTCAAGGAACAGCATCATTGATATCTATGAGAGTCGCTAGCGGATGCATGATGTGCTACGAGAGCACGATCCTGAAGAGTTGGGTACTGTTGTTTGGCCGAGGATCAGAAACTGAAGTCCATTTCATGAATGTTCTAGACTCACATAAGGGTCCATTTGCTCTGGAGGGGGGCTCCACTGGCCTAAAGGCGCGTGTCCCATGGAGCGGTATGTTTGTGGAATGGTCGTTCTTTGCACCGGGCTGGAATATTGATCGTAACGAGGTTGGTAAGAAGCTTCGGGTATCATTGAGAGCAGACTGGAGTTGGGATTGTGCTGCTGAGGGTATGCTTGAGGTTGGTCATTTGACCTGAGGAACGTTGTGAATAGGGGCACAAGCAAAGAAAGGTGCAGTGCGTACATTGAGCGACGAACGGCATCCATATCCGTTTGAATAGGCTGCAGTTGCATATACGCATCGCTAAAACACGCTTAAACGATGTTTAGAACGGAGATATGGAATATTTACTTTGGTCTCCTTTGTGTCGTAAGTGGTATGATATTCAAGTCGAGTTGTTGCTGTCGACACGGAGGGGACGGCTCTCGAGTGGGAGGAGTAGCAGAGCTTTCTGAGATGGAAGAACTAGCAGTGGAAGGCCTTCCATCAATGGAGTCCCTTCGGGCAGCGGGTTTCTTTCGCGCGGGAACACCCTCCGGCCAAGTACACTGGAAGAACGTTTAGGCGGAAATTGGCCATGTCGGAATGTGTACCCACGTCTCTTTGTCCATGAGTGCAGCGCATACAATTCGGCTTTGTTTCGTCGCACTGAAAAAAAATGACATTAATAGATCAGTCGACTTGAACTGAGTGACGCCCTACTTTGATCTTTTTCACTCGGCATGTCATGCAGCCCGTCTTGCTACGGGTGTACTTTGGACGCTTTCTAGGGGCAGCATCTGGACGAGGAGGAGCTGGCACGACATGGTGAACATGATTATGGCCGACGGGAGGTGCTGTGTAGTACTGCGCATGAGCAGGAAGGTACTGATTGGTTACGGGGCTATAATGAAAGGTCAGCGTCTATCAAAGAGCGAAAGAGAAGCGGCACCGACTAAGACATGCTGTCAGCCATGGTTGGATATCGAGGGAGGGAGAGTCCTTGACCTCTGTGTCCTCGCGTAGCATTTATAAAGGTTTAGGAGGGAGATCCAAGTGCATTTTTGAGCCAGGTTAACGGGTCGCCAATCGGGGTGGATCACCGAGTTCATCAGATCTAGGGTCACTGGACTGTGCACACAAACTCCAAATTCCTAGGAGATGCCATGTGCGGGGGGATCTTGCTTGTTTCCAGCGAACACAGGCTTCTTTCCATCCCATGCCAGGTACAGCAGTCAAACTTTATGGCCTTCTGCCATAAATTCATCGGATGCGAGGAGATTGAATCCTTGACATTCCGCATGATAGTAGGAGTAATAAAATGTTATGTTTTCAATACTGTTCTGGGAATGTATTCTCAGGAGAAATCCACCTGCTAGCATGTCTATGGAACATCGTGAAGGAATTTCTTGAATCTCTGATGTTCGATTTGCCTTCCTCCAATGGTCAGAAGCGCCGACTTGTTCCGATCAACAGATGGCTCAAGCCGTTTCCAAAACCCGTCCTGAGACTGAATTTCATACTCGAGGGCCGAATAACTGACATTCAGCTTCGTCTCTTGGTGGTATAGATTACCGTGTGTTAGTCAACCGGCGCTCGTGTGGGTGATGACAAGCACCTGATTTAGCGTACGGGGCTGTTCTAGGGCCAAGACAACGGCATTATCTCCACCGCCGCGGTCCAGATGCAGACGTAAGTTGGAACACCTCTCTCCGTGGAAGTTCAAACAAAATGACTGAATTTGATCGCAACAGTGTTCTCGACAGCCATTTTCAGGGTAGATGTACCATCGGCAGGAGGTTTCACAGGAACTAATCAGACATGTGGGAGCCGTGAGCGTTTAAACGTGTTCCACGGCCACATCCTAAGCGTGGTGACATACATAAAAGCATCAGCTTCTTTGTATGGGTAGATTTCGCTGCTCCCTCTTGCTTACCCCCGACGAAATAGGGCTCAGTGGCCACGTATCAGGGCCTTGGTTCTTTGGGCAAATCAAAGTATTCTGCTGTCTGGGAAGGAAACTCCTAGTAGTCCCTATGACGTGGAGGTAACACCTGGCAATTCTACTCCTAGTCAAACCCTATGAAGTCATGGGCGTCCGTTGCTCTGTCTAAACCGAGGGAATAGTTAGGGATACTATTCATAACTTTCTGATACTTGTCTGTTCCTTCACCGAGGAAATCATTCAATGGTGACACCGAGGATTTCACCGTGACTCTCCACGTAACACATCAGATGGCCTCTCAACGTGATCACTGATTTATGGGTTTACGCAGGGCAACATGGTCCCGTCAACTACGTCATAGGGCGGGATGGGGTTTCTTTGCGGAGTCGTGGTATCATGAAAGTGTAGTGAACCCTTGCTCAAGAGATGCAGTCTGGACCAGAGAATGATTCAAAGTGTTCGCATTACTGTATCTTCTTGACAGCTGGGCATGAGTAGATACAGCTGAGAATTCGAGCCTTGTGCCATTCCTCCGGTTCCTTGCCGTTGTTTTGTTTTCATATTTCTGCCGGCGGGATACAGGGAAAACCTGGGGTTTTGGCGAATTGAGGAGTACCTATATTCAATGAACATAGTAGTGTATCTTTGTGTAAACTGTGCGCGAGCCGTTACGATGTTTGCGGGACATAGTCCTGGATAATCGGAGTCGGACCTTTCGACGTTTGGCAGAGATGAGTAGAGAAATGAACAGAAGAGCTGTTTCGTGATTGTTTGGCGAAAGTGTCAGAGTGACTGAAGCTGGAAGAGGCTCAAATTGCGGGGACTTGGCTTCTTTGAATGCCCTGACCAATTCTCCAGCAATTTAGCGTTTATGTACGAAGCAGCCGTTGAACGATGCTCTTTGCGATCAGCACCAGGTCGTAGCTCACCCGCGGGACATGAACGCAGCAAACGATTTACGAGAAAAAGAATCGCCTGAACACAAAAGCCGCTTAGAGGAGTCGCTATCGCTTACACGATAGCCGGTGTCTAAATTCTGAGTCTCAGTTTTGATGAAGTTGCACCGCCACCATTTAAGCGCATCGACCCAAACAGTGACAGTTCCTTTTCTGTCTCTAAGCTCCTAGCTGTGTTACTTTGCGAACCTGTTTAAACACGTCCGTGTCCCGCGATCCCCGTTAATCGTTTAATGCCCCGGACAAAAAAAACTAACTTCAGGAACAATGCACTCCGAGCCTTCTGAAGACAAGCTGAGCACTGTGTAGACCTTCCCATATTCACACATATTCTACATTTTCTCTGCCTTCTGCTCTTTTGGATGCTCTTTGGAGCGTGCGTTCATTTGCCTTTGTTTGGGTAGGACGGCCGCGATCATCTTGCCTGGCCGTAGCCGAGCCTCGTCTAGCACCCCACTTGGTATCTTCCGCGGAGCGATTACAAGGATGTCCTCGCAGATACACTAACGAGCCACCCGGGACTAATATTAGTTTCGATGGCCTTTGCGTCCTACGCAACTATCGGACGCCTGGATATCCATCATTGTTCGGCACGCAAAAAAAACTACATCAAACAGATAAGGCTGCAACCGCCGCGTATCTATATTGACAAAGACATGTTTCCCAAATTAAAGACACTTGTGCCGATCCTGCCTCCACGCACTTTGCTATCCGATTCAATCTGGCTTCTTGATGAATGAAAGGCGATCACTACTCTGTTTCAGCGTATCGTGGTTATCTCGTGATCCTTCTCTGCGGTTAACACTATGGTACTAAGAAGCTCACAAACTCGGAAAATGCCACTCAGATACCTTTCCAGTCGCAGTTTTCACCTCTTTGAATGGTCCTTTGCAGTTGCATTCTGGGAATTATGCCCTTGCCATGTTAAAAACTGCTCGGATCTATTGATCCCTGAAATTGCAGGGTCGGGGGAAAGCGTATCACACCTAATCAACGGACGACAAACCGACAGCGATCCGCGTTGCTTCCCTCTCTCGCCTAAGGGATGTAAGCTTTCAAAGAATGTTGCCTGGAAGGAACATAATAAGTATTGACATACAGACAAAGAGTCTAGAGTGTCGTACGTACAACGACTTTATTTCAGCGAGCCTCGCGGTTGGTGCGATCATCCTTGAATGGTACGATGCTCGACGGGAACTTACGAGCTTAAAGTAAGAACCAGCAGGAGGGCGAGATAACTGCTGCCTTTCCCTCTTCACCCTGAAAATGGTCACACTTCACCACCGTGTACTTGAATGGAATGTATATTCCCATCACACAGAAAGGTCTCCATCTCGTGGTCGTCAGGCCGTCAGGGTTTCACCCTATACGCCATTGACCATGGGTAGAAGAAACAGTATCACTCGGACCACACGAGCCATATTCGCTCAGAAGTCATGGAGTCTCCGTCTCTCAGATAGTGCGGAGATGAAGCAAGAGTACTCCCGTCGAGCCTTGCATCTAGATCAAATGATGCGTCATTGAGGGCTTTTGTTATTTGGATACCACTATCTTTGGTGGGGCCGAAAGATATCCTCGGTCTATGAGCTTCCTTGAAATGGTCCATTCCAGTCTTGAACTGTGTCCGGAACGCCGCGAATGGAGTGGTATGGTTTCTTGCACGTCTTGCATTGTTCCGCGGTGTTTTTGTTGCTACTTTAACCACCGACACCAGGTAAATGTTCACAGCCTTGTCACACTCAGGGTCAAACAGAGTAAAGTCCCGGGATCACAACGATGTCCATGTTTTTGTTATACAATCAACACAGGATACTACACGAGCCCCAAATCCAGCCTCTCTGCAACTATAACACTGAGATGAGGTTTCTAGTACACGCGACCGAACCGAACAAAAGAGCAAAACTCATGACATGACAAAAAGCAGGGACAATATCACAGTAAGAATGCAAAGAAAAACAGAGTCAGATGGCTGTCCGAACCAGGTTGCGGGTATGTTGGCGCAATTACATGTAAAAGGGAAAGATATCCAAAAAGGGAGGAATTAACCGCACACCGGAAGGGTAAGATGTCAACTGGTCAGATGCGTCGAAAAGGGATTGGATCGTTTAGTTGCTGCGATTTGACAGAGAAGATCCAGCTCGACTGGAAGAAGGTCTAGATTGGGAACTTTTCAAAGTTAAAACCACAATAAATATGCATGAATAGCGAACTACTTACTGGTCACCCGATCTCCTCTTTGGCCATCCATAAACCTCGCGGATCCATTTAGACATATGCACCTCTCGTTTCATCGTATCTGTGATCCAAGCATGAGATAGCATGTCCCTCGGTACTGGGCGCATATGTGGGTTGACGGTGAGACTGGAGACTATCTAAGTCGAGTCTAATGGAGAGGTATTATAACACGCACGTTTGTTTGATGAAGTCCTTCATATCCTTACTCCATTGAACACCTGGTTCATCTTCAAGGCGGGGTGGCTACATTATAATGCAAATGCATAAGTATTTAAGCAAGGGATGCTCACGAACAGAGGCGTACCTCGTTCTGGGTGATATACACCATGAGCTCAATAGGGGGAAGGTCGTTGGGGAAAGGGAATCGATTCTGGACTAATTCGAGGAGCGCGATGCCGAGAGACCACACATCAGACCTGATTGTATATCTTTCTCCAGAAATCCTTTCCGGCTAAAAACAAACAAGATTAACAGGCGCTCTGGCAAGCGAAAAAAGCAATAGATGCTGACAGCCATATAGAAGCTTGTCCCCGTGAAGGTATTGGCAAGGGAATCTACCAGTTCCCCAGAGACACCAAAGTCACAGAGCCTAACAACGCCTTCACTTGTGAGAAGGATGTTGGAGGGTTTGATGTCACGGTGTATGGTGCGCTTTGAGTGCAGATAGGCGAGGCCTTGAAGGACCTAACACGACGGTGAGGTCGGAAGATGAGAGAAGACAGTTTCACTCACTCCTTCAGCTAGACGACCCGCTATTTTCTCACCGACTACAGCGCCATATTCCCGAAGTCGTTTCCCGACGGCTTCCAAACTGCCTCCCTCACAGTATTCCATCAGAATTTTGACTTCACTTGTAGAGGGTGAGATGTAAGCGCCATAAAAGCGAACGATATTGACGTGTTGGGTAGTAGTCATGATATGCACCTCGCGCAGCAGCTGTCTAGGCGCTTGACGAGTGGTGACTGTTTTTCTAGCCATGATTCTGCCCGATCTCTTATCTTTAACCTTGTGAACCGCGCCACCGGCACCTTCGCCCAGCCTTTGAAGCTCCTCAATCACTTCGTCCGACCAATTGCCTAGATTCGCGGATGAATCAGGATCGAGGTACGCGTCGTTTTCGGAGGAAGGGATGGGATGGTTAGTAATGCTATCGAGTTCGAGGATCAAACTATCGAGACTGTCGAGAGGCCCGGTGTTTGTGCGACTAGCAGGCATGGTTGTGTCCTGAGACGGTGGCCTAAGGGTGGGTGCATCGTCCGGAGACATGTGGTCAACAGGCTGGAGATCATTGGGGCCACCAGTATAGTAAGATATGGGCTGGATGCCAGAGACGTCTAATCGAAGACGATTGGGTTTGGTGGCACCGGAAGCCGGTGACGGGACGAGAGGGGGGATGGACAAGACAGGGCGCGATGGCTTGCGCATGGAATCCTGCTTGAGCTGGCCACGGGGACCCATTGGTCGGATACTGGCTCTCTCCATCGGTGCCTTGGTTGGATCGGATGGGTGGAGGCGCTGAAGAGAATGGCCTGGTGGATGGAGAGGCAAGAGATGTGTCGCCACCAGCGTGACCAATCAGCACGCTTGGTCTTGTTTTGTTCTCTGCACCTTGGTCTTGGCTTCTTCCTCCATGGCCGAAGATATCCCCTCAGACTCCTCCGCCAGCTCCCCCTCTCCTCTGTCCTCAGCTACAGCTGTGCCTTTTACCCCTCCCTCCCCTTCTGCCGCTCGCAGACGCCCAGACGCCCTGCCACTCAATCACACCGGGTGTGTTCCCACGCTGGGGCATCTATTCAATTCTCACAGCTCACTCCCACACAGAATAGATCCAGGCGAAATCATTGGCAAGGTCCTCCAGAGGGCTCGCCGCTCCCCCACACACCCCACACTCACTCTCGACTTTGCTGATCATACAACAATACAAGTCCTCGTTGATGGCTATGATCCCGCGCATCCTGGTATCCCCAAGCACCTTGAAATGGACAACGGCCTTGACTTCCTTATCTCCGCCACTGAATCCCTCAATCTCGAAGTCGTCGACTGCGCGTTAATCACGCTACAGGATGCTGCGTTTGATTGCAAGCACACCAGGTCCCCTTCCAAGGCCGTTTCCTGGGACCAGAAGCACCTCGGTGTCGCCCTCAAGTTTTCAGAGCGGAGCCCGCGTTGGCACTGTATATGGGCAATGATGGAAGAGTATGACGAGCGGCAAGGCACTTGTGTCTTTCGCAGCTACAACGACGTCTACCTAGAGAAGCTACACCGCACTCCGAAAAAGACAAAGTGGCGAAAGTCACAACTGCGACGCCAAGATTCCTCATCATAGAACTCACATTGTGCGTATTCTAGCAACATGAAAACAGCCCACGCATCATCTCCTTGAACAGATCGCCTTCTGCTCATTTCTGTCATCTGTATTTGGACCTTTGCATTTTTTTCCCATCAACACTGTACTACTCAAGAGACATTTGTGCATTGACACGTAAAAATGTTTGTTATGCGCCACTGGGAACGCTCTCATCACATTCAACCCAACCTACTG
Source organism: Leucoagaricus sp. SymC.cos (assembly GCA_001563735.1). Taxonomy (NCBI): domain Eukaryota; kingdom Fungi; phylum Basidiomycota; class Agaricomycetes; order Agaricales; family Agaricaceae; genus Leucoagaricus; species Leucoagaricus sp. SymC.cos. The sequence continues at coordinate 440,919 of KQ962020.1, forward strand.
ACTCTGTATTGCTATTCTCGTTGTATTCTTGATCCCCTATAGCTTTTAATATACCCATATTTCTCGAGGACAGCTTGCGATCAAAGGAAGGGTTTCCTGCCCGTGGTTCCATTCTCCGGTATATAAAGGGACGTCAGCGTGGACGATTTCTGCTTTTGTCCCTGCGCGTATTACTTTCGCCATTTTCGCTCTGGCGCGGCCAAACAGCCCTCGCGAAGCACCGACATTCAAGTATTCAGCATCCATCAAACAATTCTTACGCTAAAATGGACGATCTACGGGCGTTAACGAGGTAGCCCAGATCCAAAATGGGTTTCACTCAATTTTACCGTTTGTGAGCCTCAAGGCTGCTGTGCACTGTATCATTGACGTAGTCAGTCGTTGGGGAGCCGCTCAAAATCTTGTGTGTAAGCGAATATTTGCGGTGGTAGTCCAGAAGCCAATTAGATTGAAATTGAACGTTCACCGATGGTACCGATAAGGCACTAACACCTGCCAGAAGCTTGGAGTAAGCAGCCTCTGACAAGGCTCCACGCGACCTAACAAATATCGTTATTTAATTTCGCTTTTTTTTCTCGACATTCGTCCGCTTCCGAAATGTCGAAACGGGTCACCCCGACACTTGTCGAGAAGCAGTCAGTGTATCAGCAGAGCTTCGAGTTTGGACAGTTGGCATGTCCCGGTAGTTAGAGCGGCATCATTGTGTCAGGATCTCTTTCGGCTCAGCATCGTAGCAAGCGATATTTTTGGGTGACACAGACTCAATAGATAAGGCTAAGGGATTGCGCCAACGATGGCCGTAGCGGGGTTTGGGATGGTCTTCGTTGCGCGGAAGGGCACGGCGCGCAGTTAGTTTAGCTCCAACGTCAAAGATAAGCAAAATCTCGACAGCTACGGCGCCCTGTCCTAGGGCAGTAGAAGCAAATTTAGTAAGCTGAGCTGTATTCTTTCATTGTGACGAAATGAGGGGTTGCCTGTGTCTCTATACGTCTTGTCTGCTCTCGTGGAGCTTAGACGCCTTTCAGCAATAGAACCGATGCCAGGTCAGGTCGACAACCAGCGAAATTAAACTCCAGCGAGCAATGTCGGTGACCGTGAAAGTACTATCTCACGCACATCACGGCTGTTTCCAGGCGTCTGGAGAGAGGTATGAGCCATTCCAAGTAGATACTTCCACACGCCCGTAAAATGTCGCCCCTGCGCAGATTGCGGGGTCGAGATCCTCGTGCAACACTGGATTTCCGCATTAGTGATATACGGATAGGATGACAGAGCTGAGAGGGGTGATGATCCTCAGACAGACCGAAGAAACGAGAAGGGGTAAAGTGTCATATCACGTCCAAGAATTGCATAGGAGTATAATGTTGAATAGAGCCCTGGTAGCACGTCATGTTCAAAAAATAAGACACAGAAGCTGCTGCTCCAACGCAGTACGGTAATGTCCTGCAGCTTTGATTGGCTCGAACACACGGCGTTTGAATACCGGCAAAAATTTGCGTTAATGACGTTGCGAAGGGCAGCAAGTGTCCGTGTGGCCTCGTAGCGGCTCCTCTGTCATTGTGGTAGGAAAGAAGACAGCTATTTTCATGTCGGCCTAGTCCGGCGGTACGTCGTTCCAGCCTTTCGAACGTCCAGGTGAGATTCCTGGTTCCAAGACAGAGCAGTATATAGAGGCCCACGAATGGTTATGTATAGAATTAGGAGCAGCATTGCTAATTCCCATGGAGTTGCTGAAACGAACCTTAGGCACCTTGTCGACGGGAATAGCAAGGAACTACCACAAGATACTGCAATTTTCAGCCAATTGAACGCACCGAGAGACAGAGTCCGGTATTTGCGGTCCAGGATGCACCTTTGTTCTAGGACTTGCATGTTTTCAACGCGAACGACGTTTCCAGGGAGCTAAAGGATAATAACAAGGTCATATTAAATTGATCGGTGCCATATGAGGTAAAGCTCGATCACTAGAAAACAGGATCTACTCCCACGCTAAAGCTGTACCGTTCTGGCACAATCATCCATGTCGACAACGACAACCAAAACACCTACTCGTGTTTCTTTCGCGTCAATTACATCTAACAACCTTGGAACAGTCCGAAAGCTGAACTCTGTGTTGTTCCCAATAAGGTATAGCGAGAAATTCTATCGCGACATCCTCCAGCCGGATGCCGAAGACTTCTGCAAGCTCGGTACGGACACCACGTCATGGCTGGCACCTTAGCTGATGGAAACATTTCAGTTTACTATAATGATATCCCGGTATGTCGTTCATTTCTTGTGGATCTGGACATTTTTGTCCATCTCTGCCCATAAGGTTGGAACGATCTGCTGCCGACTGGAGAATAAGGATGATCAAGCCCACTTGTATCTTATGACCATGGGCGTCTTGGCTGTGAGTCAAATCACACCCTTCAAAGATGACAACGGAAGCCTCATGTCCCGCTCTTAGCCATACAGATCTCGAGGCTTGGGGTCCCAGAGCCTTGAATTAGTTCTCAAGGCCGCGGAAGCTCGTGCTAAGCCCAAAATCAAGAAAATCTACCTCCATGTGCAAGTGTCCAATGATGGAGCTAAGGCTTTCTACGAGCGTCATGGGTTTACGGAGGTTGAGATTCAAAAAGACTACTATAGAAAAATTGAGCCCCATGATGCCTGGGTACTCGAGAAGAAATTCTGAAAGCCGAACACAGGGTGATCAATATACCTTATTATTACGCTGTAAGTATGTACGCTCTCGAGACTTAAGAACAAATCTGAAATAAATCGACATAGGAAGGGGAAAGGGAATTATATGTAAGTCATAAGAAAGCGAAATCGCCGATAGATGTATGTACAAGGGTCTTTTTCACGATCTGGATTAGTTTGGGTGCTTAGATTGTTCAATCGGCGATCAACTCACAGATGCATTCTTTCTATGATTTATGAGGAAGACCATGGTTCATCTGGCTTTCCACAGCCTTTGACAAGCTTCAAGGATGATGAACACTAGCAGTCATAGAAGTGACGTTAGAAGCTTACCTGGTGGCGCTTCAAAGCGTCTTTTCTAGTGAAGGTTTTCCTGCACCCTCCGTTACAGAAATAGGGCTTTTCACCGCTGTGGGTCTCCCTGTGCCTCTTGAGGTCATGCTGACGGTTGAACGACAACGTGCACAAGTCACACTGGAATGGGCGCGAAGGCGTCGCCGGGTACTGAGCTGACGACGTCGAAGCCGGAGTTAGAGGAATTTGTGGGGGGTAACCGGACGACCCTTGATATGATGTCGGGCTCGCCGGCTGGGAGATGTACCCTGTTTGAGAGTAAGACCCTCCTCGGGTCTGCCCACTCGGCGAATATTGCGGATACACGTAGGACTGTGTTGGGGACTGGGGGTATCCAGTGGAATAGGGATGCGTTGATTGTGGTCGACTGATCTGCGAATGATGAGAGTGGCGTTGTCCGTATAATGTGGCGCTGTCATCCGAAGTCTGACCTCCCATGGCCGGGTAAACACGATATCCTACGGAGGAAGGATTTGCGTGATTGTAAGAGGAGTTGGAGGAGTAGTATGGGGACGAATAGCCTGAATCGCTCGTCGGCGAAGGTGTAGTATCTCCGTTATAGACTTGTCCCATTGAGTGGGGGGTAGCTGAAGGCACAGTGCCCTGATATTGTGCAGAGGAATAGTCAGCGGTGGGAGAGTAGGTTGGGGAAGTACCATCCCATTGCATGTTAGAGTAATGGTATGATCGACGGTCGGTCATGTTTGAGGTTGTGGGTGAGATGTAAGGGCTCCAGCTGAGGCTCTGGTTCATAAATGCTGTATAAACGGGCGCTTGTGATAAATGACTTTCCGTTTTAGTCGCAATGTTTTTTAAAAATATGGAAGGTCGTAAGGGTGCTCGACAGCCTACGTTTGCAATAAAGATATGTATTCGATCTGGTACCTGACTTAGAAGTGGTAACCCCAACGTCATGTCGCTTGCAGAGTAAGGTCAAATAACACGTCTCCATGCTGATTTGGGCCCGTACTTAGTTAGTTTGAGGGTCCGCAGCCGAAGTTTCGCCCGAAGTCTGAGCGGGAAGTAAAACGCTTGAAGCTGTAGATCGGAGATTTCCACAGTATAGCGGCTTGGTCGTCAAGCCCCGGGATCCACGTAGAGACACTCAACTCAGGTACTATACTTTCGGGGAGAAAGCCGGTTGCAGCGACTAAACTAGGCCCCATTATTAACCGCCCAACAAATCTACACTGCTCTTGTGAATTCGCGTAAACCGATCGAAGAAGACGATCCTATACGTGATTAAATTCAATCTAAGGCATGCTGGCATAGTTTCTAGTGTGGTCGTACTCACCAGCGTTCACCTCTTGACAGATTGGCCGATGTTACTAGCATTACTCCTTCGGGTCGTCAGATGGTGCTCAGGACATCTGTTCCTGATTACCCGTAAACAGTAGCTTCCATAAACGATCATATCAGGTTAGGCAACGGTCCCGTACATAACTGATGGTGACGAAAGGATCCTCCGAGCGCCCTTACATACTTGCAGAAATCAGACAACGAAAAGAAATTTTGTTGGAGGGCGCGGCACATTTGTTAGATTTGGTAAATTGCTCCGAAGGTCAAACACCTCAAAGTGATGAATGCGCGTAATTCAATAAGGTGATGACGCGTTGACGATGTATTGGCGCGCAGAGTCTTATGTCACTTAGTTTCCAGTGAATCGTGCCTTGACCCTTTAGATAACAAACTACGCTACAAATCCACAAGAGTTCGGAACCCTTACCGGACAAACAATAAGGGCGTATTCATGGAAAGGAGTTCATAGAACATTGAAATTGAATACAAGCATTCCCTGCTCGACCTCTTGATTTTATGGAGATTCCTGCCGGACAGTCTCTCAGAATTGCAATGGACAGCACAGAATTCAACCTCGCTCTTGAGAATACTCCACTCCAACCAAGTGATTGTTACCACAGAATCCTCGAAATAAAACATTTCTGCATTTGTCTGCGTTTCTCCTTTTCATGTTCAGGTTGCAATGTGATCGATTGGTGCCCTAAATAGAAGTTTTCACCTTCTGAAGGTTCCTTCACTTGCTTGAACTTTGACACAATGTGGTAAGTGCCATCAATAATCAATTCGATCAATTGACATCAGAGAATTCGAAATCGAACTGGTATAGAGTAAACTAATCGTGAAGATATCTCTGTACAAGTGTTTCAGTTTGGACTAGTTGATTTTGCCTCACCTAGTTGTCTCCTTGCGATTGGTAGATTGCATAGACCTAACATAAGATATTTAGTGCTGTCTCAGTCAGGCGACCAAGAAAACATTTGCCGACGCTCAAATTGCAGGTTCAATTTTCTCATTCAGACTTCAAGCTTCATACCCGATTCATACCTTCAGGCTCGATTATCCGAACGCCTCAGGGTCATGCGTCAGTCTGGCTTCGTATCAATGACTGATGAAGACAATCTGTCGTTGGTTTGACAGAGTATATTGAGCTCTCTTACGTCACCTCGCATCGGTTCTTGACCGGCTGTTGGATCGGAATACGGAAGGGAGATTAACGCCTAGATGTTCGAATAGCAAAGTCAGTGAGCCCCGTCACAGGAGAATGAAGTCGAAATTGTTCTGACCCCGTTTTAGTGCAGGTTGCTTTCGCCCCTGGAGCCTATGTAGTGCTCAAAATACCGAATAACACGATGGGGTCAAATTTTTGGCGAGCAAGTTTTTCTGCTTCTAGGTGGCGGGCAATTACCGAAGTGGCGGGAGGCTGGCAGCTGTCTATGAGTCTAGAGGATAGGGGAAGGAATTGAAATACATCACTCGCCTGTTGACACAGCGCATCGCCGTGGAGATTCAATTTTCAGGTTACAAATTACCAGAGTGACGAACAAACAAGCTGTCGCTGACCAGGAACGTCTCCGTCTTCAGAGTCAGTGAAACAAATATAGAAGGTGTTATACACCAGCGGCGATACGTATCTCTGCGAAAAAAACAGACATATTTGCCAAAAGGTGACGCCGTAAGCTGTCATTGATTCGCCGCTCAGCAAATCAGCAGATCTGGTTCTGTGATTTCAACTTACGCTCGTGCGATGCCAGGCGACTCTTAGACATCGTACGACAGTAGCGAACCGATCTGGCGTGACTCGGAGGAGTCATCCTTGGTGTGTGCCCAACCCGCAGCTCCAGCTATTTACTGGCAGTCTTGAATTCCCAGTTAAACACCGCTCAATTGGATTGATTGGGATATCGTGGACTGAGGATGATTGCCCACTCCAAATGTTTCTTTTCTTCCG
>KQ962020.1:447344-482964 GCA_001563735.1 Leucoagaricus sp. SymC.cos
TCCGATCTTTGGGTTCTCCATCTCTATACAAGCAACCTCGACCAAAGGTCCAAGACTGCCTGGGCGCCACAGTTCGACAAGTAATGTCTTGAGGGAGCCTGAGAACTGTTTCCTGTTTCGGTTGTGATATTGAGTGTCTAATGCTTGTGTCACAATCTTGGTTCCTCAGCCACCCCGACAGTTTCAATAACGCGCCGCTGATGGCAAAGCGCGGTTTCTCTGTCAGCGACGCTAAATCTCCATCCAAAAAGCGAGCAAAGTCTGGAGCACAGGCCCGGCTTGACACTTTTTTCAACACTTCAAGTTCTCCTGTCAAATCGCGACCGACTCAGCCAAGTGCCAGCTCATCGAACACTCAGCAAAAAGTCTGCGACGCAGGGGACTCCATATCGCAGCCATTTGTTATCGACGTCGATGCGATTGATGCATGTGACATCGTACCTAGTGACGATCCCTTGAATTGGCCGACAGTGTCGCCGAAAGGAAAAGGGAAAGAAGTTGGCCGACAAACCGGCAACACCGAAAGCGGGCCTCTCCTTTTTTCCTCCCTAGATATAGACCCAGTCAGCTACATTCCAGAGGATCAGCCCTGGCTTGCCACTGGTGCACCCTATGCATTCCTCGCCTACACCTTTGCATCTCTTTCACAAACACGTTCCCGCATAGCTATCGTCAATATCTTGACAAATTGCCTCCATACAATCATTGTCAAGCATTCGGAATCTCTTCTTCCCTCTCTTTACCTTCTTTCCAATACTCTTGCGCCCCCATACATTCCAGTAGAACTCGGGCTGGGACCCTCGATAATTTCTCGTGCCATTCAGAATGTCTCTGGCCTAACATCTGCCGGCTTGAAACGACTTTATAACACTCTAGGAGACCCTGGTGACGTAGCCGTGTCCGCTAAAGCGAACCTACGCACCTTGATTCCACATCCACCCTTGACCATTACATACGTGTATAATTCCCTTCTTAAAATTGCGCATTCCAAAGGTCAAGGTGCAACGAAACAGAAAGAGAAGATCGTTGAGAAGCTACTTTTGTCAGCCAGTGGAGAGGAGGTTCGCTACCTCTCTAGGACGTTCTGCCAAAACATTCGCGTTGGAGCGGTTCGCACATCAATGCTCACGGCCTTGGCGAGGGCTGTTGTCCTCCGGAATGTATCAGATGACGGATCGGATACTGAATCCGAAGTCCAAGCGTCCTTCACACTCCTTGCACAAGCTCGCAAATCACCTTTGGATACGAAGAGGAGGCCCTCAGATTCTGCTCGGGGAAAACTCAATGGTGTTTTCTCGAGAGCCGAAGCGCTGCTCAAGGGCGTATTTGTCAAACATCCCAATTACGATGATATTGCTTCTGCTCTACTGGATGGGGGTCTTGTTGGCTTGGACGATCGTGTACCTCTAACAATTGGTGTGTCTAGTCTTCGTTCGCCTTGTTCAAATCTCATCCTTGCTACAGGTATACCCCTACATCCGACACTTGGTTCGCCCATGCGATCCCTAGATGAAGTCTACGAGAGGATGGGGCTTCATCCATTCATAGCTGAGTTCAAGTATGATGGACAGAGGGCACAAATCCATGCCACTTTTGAGGATGGACAGCTTATTCATTTCAGAGTTTTTTCCCGGCATTTAGAGGATATGACTTCTAAGGTTCTCTTTTGTGCGTATCTGTAGGTCCACGCTGACCAAATTGTTCCCAGTACCCTGACTTGCAGACGCTTGCGACGTCCCTCGTGCAACGGACGCCCTCTGTAACATCATTTATCATGGATTCAGAGATTGTTGCGACCGACCCTCGTTCCGGAACCATTAAAAGCTTCCAGGAGCTTTCTAATCGGGCCAAGAAAGACGTTCAAATTAAGGACATTCAGGTGTCCGTTTGTCTATATGCGTTTGACTTGATGTATCTGAATGGAAAGGTAGTATCATTTGATCAGCCTGTCTTTAGATTGATTTATTGGGTTTGACGTATAGATCCTTCTACAAAATACTTTCCGAGAGCGGAGGGCCCTTCTTCACAGCAATTTTCTACCACACACCCCTGATGACCTTGTATCTGCTCGCTTTGCTCATGTAGAGAGCATAGAAAGCGAATCAGGCAGAAATAATGTTGAGAACTTCTGGCATCGATCTATCCAAAATCAAACAGAAGGACTCATGGTCAAGGTCAGAGTTTTTTCACGTCATGAGTTTTCGTCATTCATTCATTCTTTTAGCTGCTCGACAATGTCGTAGTGAACGACGAGGAAAATGGCAGAGATTGCTCAAGGAAGAAGCCTCTGCCAGCGACATATGAGCCAGACAAGCGGACCACAGCTTGGTTGAAACTGAAAAAGGACTACGTTACTGGAATCGGTGACAGTCTCGATCTAGTTCCAATCGGCGCATGGTATGGTAACGGACGAAAGGTTAAATGGTGGAGTCCTATACTTATGAGCATATACGATGAGAGAAGTGGGCGATTTGTTGCTGTCTGTAAATGCATGTCAGGTGTGTACAGCCGCTAAACCCCCAAATGCGAATCTAACACTTCGCAGGTTTTACAGACAAGTACTATCAAGTTTGTCTGATCATTTTCCACCAGTTTTCGCCATTCTAACACCTATGAAGGATATCAGGGCAAGGTACTCGCCGTCAGATGAAGACGAGTCCATATGTTCCGTGCGACCACTTTGGGAATGCGAATTCGGAGGCGAGTTTTTTTCTCTCTTTCGATGAATTAGCTTAACACCTTACGATTCTCAGGTTTCAGACCTGATGTTTATTTCCGGCCCCAAGAGGTATGGGAGATCAGAGGAGCAGAGTGCGTGGATAAAATACATTCAGTCTGAACGAAACAACTAAATTACCTCCAGCATCACTTTAAGTCCCATATCTGTAGCCGCTAAGGGACTTGTCTCCACCTCCCGAGGTCTGAGCCTACGTTTTCCTCGGTTTTTAAAAATCAGAGGGGACAAATCCGTTGAGCAGGCAAGCACACCTGAGTTTTTGGCCACCATTTGGAATAGACAACAGGGTAGCCACCGGGGAGGCGATGGGGACGATCTCATAGACGTTGATTTTTCTGCAGCATCTGAGCTTGATCTTTCGGAAGATGACTGCGAATCTGTAGACGGTGCCAGGCTTTGTGATTAAATAGTTGTAACGCCCATGGGAATTCGGGGTTAACGTGTCATTTGAATTGTCTCAAACTATGTTCTCGTCCTAGATGTCCTGGCTGACATCTCTTGGCGCACACTAAAACCCGTGGCATACTCACGCGGACCTCTTGGTGTGCTCACATGCGGATCGCTCACTCGCCGTTGCTGTCTGTTCTCAGATTTGTTATGTGTGCTAGAGAAACAGTACTGGATGCTGGTGGGCCTACACAGTGTCTCCAAGTCATTCACATTACCAGTGTTTAACAGTAGCGCTTGCTCAGCGAGGAGATTGCAAGAATCTTGTTGAGAATTTTCACAGCTCGGTAGGATCGACGGCAACAACATTCCCTCCCAATGATCCCAACTCTCCTGGTAAGAGTTCTGACAACCTTTGCGCCAGTGCCCGTGGTTATGCTTAACTGCCCCCAAGCTATGCCATTTTCGCTGCCTGAGTATTTCGTTAGGTCAGCCAAGCCCATTATTTACCCATGCAAATCAACAAACGAACTTTCGATAATTGTCACCAGGGTGGGTTTTTGACGTTACCACCTACCTATTTCTCGGCATAGTTGGAACATCCTGAAAAGTGAAGGACGAACTGCCTCGATATCGGCCATGAGCCGAAATCTGTCAGCAGCCCACGTGTGGGTCGCGCTGATTGGCAATGCCACGATATTACAGATGTCTCTGACCTAAAGTATTTGCGCCGTTGCTATCTCACAAAGCACCCTGATGCTCGATGGTGGTTGCTGGATGATGAAGCAGTGCATATCGTGAGTTTACATTCCATTGTTCGTTGCCTCAAATGTCCGATACGACTGATTTTAGGCTTACTGGGCTCGTTCTGATCCTCATGTGAGAGCGTTAGTTAATGATCAATGCTTGTCATTGACTCTTCTCTCTCACAGACCATCTACTTTGTTGGTGGATTCGGAGAGTGAGTGCCCATTACTTGGGTCTGATAACCATATCTCGATTGGCAGTGCTAGCAGGCATTACATCTGTTATATTCCGCTCGAGTTATATCAAGTGGCGGGATCAGGCATGGTAACAGCGCTCAGCCGGGACGATAATCACATAGGACGGCAACTGCTGTTGCAGGGATTGGAACATGACTAGACGGAAATTCGGTTCAATGATAGCCTTTCGACGATCAAACGATCAAACGATCATTCCGTTTCGGTATTGGATTTTCGGCTGTAGGAAGGTGCATTCCTCGCCCGTCTCCAGCCAATAACTTGACTTTCAAGAAGGCGTTGATACATGCTAGCTTCTGTCCCCTGTTGTTCAAACACATCACGTATGATCTGGGGAATATTTTCAGAGATGGCTTCCGTCCAATCTGAGTCTTGATCATCCGGACCTAATAACGTTTGAAGAGTGCCATATGCCAACAGCAATTGAAATTTACACCAAAGGGGGGTGAAGGAAGGATCATGAGAAGGTTTTTCTGGCGTTGGAAGCCGGAGCAGTCGTAGGACTTCCGATGCTGAGAGTATTGAGGGCTTGAGTATCGACGACCGTTCTGGTTGAGATTCCTGGCGGCCGATTGGCTTCGCAGGTCGTGGCCGTATCCTAGGTTGTGGCTTGGGTACATTTCCCACAATTGTGGGCCCTTGGCCTCCGATCAACATCTGGCATAGACCAATTCTGAATTTGAGTGCTTGGATCGTAGTGGAATGGCCAATTTGAGACAAGAGCTGGGATAATTGAATGGATGACGGGACACGAGTATAGATCACAACGGCTAGTGCATTTAAATCTAGCTCGGTGATAATTGTTAAATTAACAAGCTGTGAGTATGTGAGTTGGTTCTAACTCATAACATGACGGCGAGGGCACGCACCAGGGACAGGAGTCGACCCGCAACTCTCTGACGCTGTAATTGGTTTTGTTTGAGACAGTGCATGATGATGCTGACTGGAGCCTCAAGGTGAGCCTTTCCATCGTTGTCCAGCAACTGATCAGCAAGTAAGGGTGAATGCCTAGCTTCAGTCGAGGTGAGATTAACACGTATTAGAATAATATATCTGAAAAATCGGGCTCACCAATCGGGGTAGACATGCTTTCATCATGCTCAAAAAGGGAGACGAGCCACTCCAGTAGGGGCCAAGCATTTTCTGTGATAACTTGTGGCACATTAGCCTCTGCGCAACTGGCATCAAGCTTGTCATATCCAATTCGCTGAGAATGATTTCGTGTTCTGGGCTTGATCCCAGGAGTTGGCGGAACCGCGCTCTGTCGCGAAGTTAAGTCGGTACACAACAATTCCCAACAGTCTCGAAATTGTAGAATATATGCGGCCCGTCTCGCGAACGGCGAATCTCCTTCATTTTGACCAGTCGCGAACATCGGCGATTTCCTTCGAGGGAGAGCTCGCGATAGCAAACTGGGTGCGCTGGTATGAAGATACGCCATCAACAGTCTCCGAGCATTGACGACCGCCCTTGGTGGAATAGGATTCAAAGATATTTTGAGCTGCTGCTTTACAATTTTGGATGGAGAGCTGTTGATAGTGGGCGTGTCGAGTCCATCTTTCCCTCTTGATTCATCCGTCGTTTGCAAGGAGATGTATATCAGCTGTCGCAAGTGAGGACTATAGGGACACATAAGAAAATATCATGAAAGAAGGGCATGAAACTCACGGCCAAGGATTGAATCCGGAAGCACGTAGCTGGTCAAGTGTCATAATTGCAGTTTCATAATGGCCTTCATCGAAGCTGTTGTCGACGAGGCCACGCAAATGAGAGTTTGTTTCCCATCTGTTCCTGAGATTGACGTCCGCCATCGTCGAGGGGTTGCACTAAAGCCAAGGGGGCTTAAACTACGCGTTAATGAATGGTAGTCTACATAGCAGTCACAAACGCCAATGATCACAGAAGCGTATCACGGTCACATAATATCTCACGCCCCAGCGGCAGCGCTCTACGGCCTCGACCGTGAAGCTCGGCAGCAGGTGTGTACACTGTCAGTCAAGCACCGTCCATGATGCATGATGCCCAAAGTAATCACAGATGCTAGTGAGTATCATTATTTCTCAGGTGTTTGATTTACACACAACGTTACCATATCCTTGAAGCCCGATTCGGGGTTGGTGCTTTAGTAGGAAGTTTAAGATATCGAATCCTTGCCAATGGGCAACGTAATACCAACCTGGGATACTATGCACATCAAATGAGATGTGAACTCGAAATATTGTTTCGAGTTTTCTGATATCACAAATTGAGAAACAGATTCCGTGGTTCAGATGTCGAAGCTACCATCTGAGAGTTGACATTGATTCTGAACTTGATGGATGGTGGAGATCAAGTGATCCTTGAAAGTCCCTATCTCTCGGTGGACCATTATTTGTTCATTTGCCAGGGTTTGTGTACATGTCAACAAGGCAAACGGCAAAGGAGTGATGCGAAGGCCGGCAAGGACGAAGTCTACAGATGATATTCTTCCAAGTCCTAATAATTGAGTGAATGAGGTCAAATGGCTCGCTAGTTAGATGAAGCAGTCAGGGGTAATTGTGGACATCTGTTGGTTATACGAATCCGATGGAGTGAACCTCTATCAAGTGGGTTAGTTCATACAACCAAAAATGGTCGCAAGGGGTTTCATGGTCTATAATCTATTTAGTCGATCGGAGAAGGAACCGAACTTCCTCAAGCCGAAACGGAAAACAAAAGTGCTCTGTTTCTTTTTTATAACCAGTCTGATAGTGATAATATATAGGCTTTCATATAAGGCACTTGGATGAGGCTCCGGAGAAGGAGTTGGAATTATTCCAGGAATATTTGATGGCAATTTGATTCGAAAATCAACTTAGATCGGCCATTACCGGAAAGCACCAAGCATATCCAAACAACATATAGCGAATTTCCAATTCTTGCCCTTGCCGATAGGAGAATGTTTGCCCGTTTAGTGAACCCACTTCGACTCTTCTGGAGAGAGGCTTATTCAACAATGTCAGAAAGATCGGCATTTTCAGGTCCCGTAGAAATATCTATCCGCGAAAAGGTTCAACCTTCTCTTGAACGATTACTGAGCGGCCACTAATAACTCGAATCCTCGATGCTTGTCTAGTTGACTGTTCTCCTACAACCCATCTCACTGACAATCGAGAATGACTCGTGGAAGCATCGTCATCACGCTGCTATGCGAGAGCAGGACGGAGGTAACGGAGAAACTCGTGAGTGAGAAGAGTCGAATGTCGCTTCTTCGATGTGTAACACATAACCTAGACTTCTCAATTAGGGTAGTCTCCGATGCCTTCAAAGGCAAGGTATGTCCATCAAGCTGAAATTGTTGGACAAATTAACTATCTACCTTTTCCGATGCTAATATGCATAGAGTCCCATCCAAAGGCATCGAATGATCAATTCAGCGCTGTCGGAGGAGTTTAGTCAAGGGCTGCATGCATTGTCACTTGAGACCAGAACGGAGGAAGAAGCAACTCGAGTCGCACCTTGAATAGCGTGCCTCGTATCCGGCCGGAAAATCGTGTTATTGGTCTGCGCTCCTTCTCCATCTCCGAATGATTTCGTACTGATCTTCCCCACAGAGATCAATGACAGTCCGTTAAGCGAGATGTTTCTAACTCACCAGTGATGCCATATAAATTTTCCTCAATTTATGGTCTGTGTCCCGAGATCATGCAGTGACTCCATTGGTCACGTAGAGACAACGAGTCTCCTTGTGAGAATCGGCCCTCCCACTCGCCTGAGATAAAATCTCAGATCTTGGGAGAGAATCTGTCGTCACCGCCGGTCTGTCATTATTCTGAGGTTTTGGGAGGTGATTCGGTTTGCTTTCAACCATATTATGAGTAGATGGCTGTGCCTATTGGACATCAGCGCCAGCTACAAACTTGGAAACATATCTTGGGGTATCCCTAATATCCGATCGGTCTCGACGAAGTTTCCAATCCCTGAATACAACGCCATCCAAAACGGTTTCCCCAATATATACATCACCTTCGACTCAACAAACCTGAAAACTTGTACCTTTCGCCACACTTGCATGTCCAATCCATCGGGTGACGGCCGCTCAGGCAAACGGGTCACCCTTCCGCCCATAAGAGATTTCTTCAGAGGTGAGGACTATAGCCACCGGTTCAATGATAAATTTCTCAAGACCTGTGCACGATAGATGAATTTATGCATTCTCATCCTCAAACACATGAGCCTCCTTCAGCGACGTTGGCGAGATTGAGGATGAGCGATGATGGATCCGAATCCCCATCGGTCAGGCCGTTATCAAGACATTACCCGCGACCTACCCACATGCACAGAGTAATTGGTTTCTACTCACCCTGCGCAAATAACTAACCTGGTTTCCTGCTTTTCTATCATAGTCGACATCAGAACAACTCCTTCCAGACTTTAGCGAACGCCGCACCTCTAGTCAAGAGTACCCGCCAACCTCCAGCCTCCTTTATCAGGGCCACCACCAGCCCATAGAATCATCGTCAACTTCTACATCTCGTTTTCATCCATCTACCGCTCGACGACCGGATACGACCCCGAGCCACAGAGCGTCCAATCATCCTACGTTTCCTTCTGAACCTAGCATGGTTCCCCCTTCCGCAAACCAGCTACAAGACTTATCTACGATTCCCCCAAGTCGTTACTCATATTCCAGCCACACCCACAGCTCTCCTGTTGAATCTGGGGACCCCATGCATCTGAGTCCTACTCAGGTGTCTGGGTTGCCAACCACCCCTAATCCAGCCGATTCAGCCCACGTACATGGTCTTGATTCACCACCTGCCCTCGTGCAAGCAGTAACTCCATGGGTAATAGCAACTAACTTGGACGTGGGCCAGATCTATGAGGATGACGAAAGGACGCCAATTGCCCGTCCTTTCGACGTTGGCCCGATGGGACGGCCCCCTTCTCACGCCGTTTCTCTAGGGAGGTTTTTTGATGACGGGACCCAACCTCCACTTGGCAAATATGACTGCAAGTTCTGCGGAAAGCTTTTCAATCGACCGAGTAGTCTGAGGGTGAATGACTTTGACATCATCTCAGAGTTCCAGCAATCTAACAATCAACAGATCCACCTCAATAGCCATACGGGCGAAAAACGTGAGTAGAAGCAAAACGATCACTTCCCACAGATCTGACTGACGTGCCGATAGCATTTATCTGCCCCCATCCAGATTGCGGGCGTAGTTTCAGTGTGCTTAGCAACATGAGGAGACATGCACGGGTTCACATGAACAATTCGAAAGAACAGGGGCCGGAAGAATCGAACGACGAGACGAGCAGCCAGCCATCCCCAACTATTCCATCAACGCCGAGGCTTTCCAATATGTCTCAAGAAACAGCGCCCAGGCAAGCGTTGACGCGTTCACAGACACACTGCAAACAAGACAGCAATGTCTCTGAATCGAGTTCGAGCTCAAGACGCAGTCGGAATACCTCTTCTGACGATGGTCAAATGGAGGAAGTGGAGAAGCCTGACAAGCGGAGCCGCCATCGTCCAGGTTAAACCGAGAACACATCGCGATGGACCGTCACTCGATGCTACTTCTTGAGCTGCCGGGATGGAAGTGTTTCCACGACGCATATTTTTGTTGTTTCCCCGCTCTTGGCGGAGCCTTCTTCTCTACACTACAGTAAACTATTTCAAACCTTCAGCATGATTGTCATGTTGCTGCCACCGCTATTTATTCTGCATTACTTATTCTTCTCCTTCCTGCTGCCCGGTATTGTATGTTCTGGTGCCCCTTTTCGGGTTTGTTGACTCTGTCGTATGTAATTTCGTACATAATTATCGGGTTTGAGCCTCCTTTTTCGCTTCGTGTAATGCTACTGAGTTGTATCTATACACATGTTCGAACACGCTGCATGTCCATCAGTTCCTCTGTCTAAGCTCCGAGCCACCTGACATCACGCCGGTACAGGAGGAATCGGAGGCACTTCTCACTAAAGAAAACCGCTGCAAGGGGGATGTCGTCGAGCACTGACTTGACTTGAAAGGTGGCTTTGAACACTACAATCTATATACATAGTAGAAAAATATATCATAAATACGGACAGCTTTAAGTACATCATTCTGCTTCGGGTATGTGAGGTATTTAATCAAAATGTGATCGATCGATCATTGCTAGGTAATACATTACATCGAGATCGCGCGTCCCTTGCCAACAGAGCGTGCCTCTCTCGCAAGTGGCCGGCCTCTCACTGTCCCTTGCTGTCCATGACCACCGGTATCAAAGGCTTGATCCACTCGGGTATATTCCATCGTGCGGGGACTTTTGTGAGTGAAACCAGCGAATGCTAATGCTTTTCTAACATCCAAGATTTCTGCACCGTAAATCTTGTCCCGAAGGAGAGGATCGCGGGTAGCATTCGGTGGGGCGCCGTTCGCGGGCGCCAAGGGCTGAAACGAATTGAGCTTAGTCCGCAAATACACGCTACACAAACGATGACAACACACACCTCAGGTGGGATGTCGGAGTCAAAATGTCGGGTGTCTTAAGGCACTTGGATGAGGCTCCGGAGAAGGAGTTGGAATTATTCCAGGAATATTTGATGGCAATTTGATTCGAAAATCAACTTAGATCGGCCATTACCGGAAAGCACCAAGCATATCCAAACAACATATAGCGAATTTCCAATTCTTGCCCTTGCCGATAGGAGAATGTTTGCCCGTTTAGTGAACCCACTTCGACTCTTCTGGAGAGAGGCTTATTCAACAATGTCAGAAAGATCGGCATTTTCAGGTCCCGTAGAAATATCTATCCGCGAAAAGGTTCAACCTTCTCTTGAACGATTACTGAGCGGCCACTAATAACTCGAATCCTCGATGCTTGTCTAGTTGACTGTTCTCCTACAACCCATCTCACTGACAATCGAGAATGACTCGTGGAAGCATCGTCATCACGCTGCTATGCGAGAGCAGGACGGAGGTAACGGAGAAACTCGTGAGTGAGAAGAGTCGAATGTCGCTTCTTCGATGTGTAACACATAACCTAGACTTCTCAATTAGGGTAGTCTCCGATGCCTTCAAAGGCAAGGTATGTCCATCAAGCTGAAATTGTTGGACAAATTAACTATCTACCTTTTCCGATGCTAATATGCATAGAGTCCCATCCAAAGGCATCGAATGATCAATTCAGCGCTGTCGGAGGAGTTTAGTCAAGGGCTGCATGCATTGTCACTTGAGACCAGAACGGAGGAAGAAGCAACTCGAGTCGCACCTTGAATAGCGTGCCTCGTATCCGGCCGGAAAATCGTGTTATTGGTCTGCGCTCCTTCTCCATCTCCGAATGATTTCGTACTGATCTTCCCCACAGAGATCAATGACAGTCCGTTAAGCGAGATGTTTCTAACTCACCAGTGATGCCATATAATTTTTCCTCAATTTATGGTCTGTGTCCCGAGATCATGCAGTGACTCCATTGGTCACGTAGAGACAACGAGTCTCCTTGTGAGAATCGGCCCTCCCACTCGCCTGAGATAAAATCTCAGATCTTGGGAGAGAATCTGTCGTCACCGCCGGTCTGTCATTATTCTGAGGTTTTGGGAGGTGATTCGGTTTGCTTTCAACCATATTATGAGTAGATGGCTGTGCCTATTGGACATCAGCGCCAGCTACAAACTTGGAAACATATCTTGGGGTATCCCTAATATCCGATCGGTCTCGACGAAGTTTCCAATCCCTGAATACAACGCCATCCAAAACGGTTTCCCCAATATATACATCACCTTCGACTCAACAAACCTGAAAACTTGTACCTTTCGCCACACTTGCATGTCCAATCCATCGGGTGACGGCCGCTCAGGCAAACGGGTCACCCTTCCGCCCATAAGAGATTTCTTCAGAGGTGAGGACTATAGCCACCGGTTCAATGATAAATTTCTCAAGACCTGTGCACGATAGATGAATTTATGCATTCTCATCCTCAAACACATGAGCCTCCTTCAGCGACGTTGGCGAGATTGAGGATGAGCGATGATGGATCCGAATCTCCATCGGTCAGGCCGTTATCAAGACATTACCCGCGACCTACTCACATGCACAGAGTAATTGGTTTCTACTCACCCTGCACAAATAACTAACCTGGTTTCCTGCTTTTCTATCCTAGTCGACATCAGAACAACTCCTTCCAGACTTTAGCGAACGCCGCACCTCTAGTCAAGAGTGCCCGCCAACCTCCAGCCTCCTTTATCAGGGCCACTACCAGCCCATAGAATCATCGTCAACTTCTACATCTCGTTTTCATCCATCTACCGCTCGACGACCGGATACGACCCCGAGCCACAGAGCGTCCAATCATCCTACGTTTCCTTCTGAACCTAGCATGGTTCCCCCTTCCGCAAACCAGCTACAAGACTTATCTACGATTCCCCCAAGTCGTTACTCATATTCCAGCCACACCCACAGCTCTCCTGTTGAATCTGGGGACCCCATGCATCTGAGTCCTACTCAGGTGTCTGGGTTGCCAACCACCCCTAATCCAGCCGATTCAGCCCACGTACATGGTCTTGATTCACCACCTGCCCTCGTGCAAGCAGTAACTCCATGGGTAATAGCAACTAACTTGGACGTGGGCCAGATCTAT
This sequence comes from Leucoagaricus sp. SymC.cos, assembly GCA_001563735.1. Classification (NCBI taxonomy): domain Eukaryota; kingdom Fungi; phylum Basidiomycota; class Agaricomycetes; order Agaricales; family Agaricaceae; genus Leucoagaricus; species Leucoagaricus sp. SymC.cos. Next base: position 460,052 of record KQ962020.1, read on the forward strand.
GAGGATGACGAAAGGACGCCAATTGCCCGTCCTTTCGACGTTGGCCCGATGGGACGGCCCCCTTCTCACGCCGTTTCTCTAGGGAGGTTTTTTGATGACGGGACCCAACCTCCACTTGGCAAATATGACTGCAAGTTCTGCGGAAAGCTTTTCAATCGACCGAGTAGTCTGAGGGTGAATGACTTTGACATCATCTCAGAGTTCCAGCAATCTAACAATCAACAGATCCACCTCAATAGCCATACGGGCGAAAAACGTGAGTAGAAGCAAAACGATCACTTCCCACAGATCTGACTGACGTGCCGATAGCATTTATCTGCCCCCATCCAGATTGCGGGCGTAGTTTCAGTGTGCTTAGCAACATGAGGAGACATGCACGGGTTCACATGAACAATTCGAAAGAACAGGGGCCGGAAGAATCGAACGACGAGACGAGCAGCCAGCCATCCCCAACTATTCCATCAACGCCGAGGCTTTCCAATATGTCTCAAGAAACAGCGCCCAGGCAAGCGTTGACGCGTTCACAGACACACTGCAAACAAGACAGCAATGTCTCTGAATCGAGTTCGAGCTCAAGACGCAGTCGGAATACCTCTTCTGACGATGGTCAAATGGAGGAAGTGGAGAAGCCTGACAAGCGGAGCCGCCATCGTCCAGGTTAAACCGAGAACACATCGCGATGGACCGTCACTCGATGCTACTTCTTGAGCTGCCGGGATGGAAGTGTTTCCACGACGCATATTTTTGTTGTTTCCCCGCTCTTGGCGGAGCCTTCTTCTCTACACTACAGTAAACTATTTCAAACCTTCAGCATGATTGTCATGTTGCTGCCACCGCTATTTATTCTGCATTACTTATTCTTCTCCTTCCTGCTGCCCGGTATTGTATGTTCTGGTGCCCCTTTTCGGGTTTGTTGACTCTGTCGTATGTAATTTCGTACATAATTATCGGGTTTGAGCCTCCTTTTTCGCTTCGTGTAATGCTACTGAGTTGTATCTATACACATGTTCGAACACGCTGCATGTCCATCAGTTCCTCTGTCTAAGCTCCGAGCCACCTGACATCACGCCGGTACAGGAGGAATCGGAGGCACTTCTCACTAAAGAAAACCGCTGCAAGGGGGATGTCGTCGAGCACTGACTTGACTTGAAAGGTGGCTTTGAACACTACAATCTATATACATAGTAGAAAAATATATCATAAATACGGACAGCTTTAACAGTTTATAAGTACATCATTCTGCTTCGGGTATGTGAGGTATTTAATCAAAATGTGATCGATCGATCATTGCTAGGTAATACATTACATCGAGATCGCGCGTCCCTTGCCAACAGAGCGTGCCTCTCTCGCAAGTGGCCGGCCTCTCACTGTCCCTTGCTGTCCATGACCACCGGTATCAAAGGCTTGATCCACTCGGGTATATTCCATCGTGCGGGGACTTTTGTGAGTGAAACCAGCGAATGCTAATGCTTTTCTAACATCCAAGATTTCTGCACCGTAAATCTTGTCCCGAAGGAGAGGATCGCGGGTAGCATTCGGTGGGGCGCCGTTCGCGGGCGCCAAGGGCTGAAACGAATTGAGCTTAGTCCGCAAATACACGCTACACAAACGATGACAACACACACCTCAGGTGGGATGTCGGAGTCAAAATGTCGGGTGTCTTCAGGGTTTCGCAATTCCGGTTTGTAAGGAGCGGGATAGAGATGGATATTCTGCCAATCAATGCCCCTAAACCAAGGATGAGCCTGTACTTGCCGTCAGCTCTTGTCATTGCATGACACAGACACAAGTCCACGCAGTCGAGGTAACTATACCTTTATGAGCTCTGCTCCATCCACGCTCCCGGTCGATCCATAGTGAGGGATGAAACTACTTCGTCGTGCTTGCACGACAAATGCGTCAGGCCTATTCACTGAAGAAGACGTTTGAGAGCCTAAGCGATCTTCGGGCTCGCAGAGGAGCTGCTGCATGAGGTTTACACCTTCATGTGAAACGCGCGGTTTGGTAGGGAATCGCAGAGATTGTTTCCAGTTGAGAATCTTCTGCCTGGTGACGTGTCGCTGCAATACATTTGTTGAGAAAGGAATGTCAACGTTGACAGTGAAACGAAAGTTGCAGCCCACCGAGTTGCTGACGAAGGGTGGGAACCTGCAGATGATCAGCACAGCACGGTGATAGAACGAGAAAATCGGAGTATTACCCATAAAGACATTCAAACATGATAACGCCTAGGCTCCACCAATCACAGGAAAAGCCATATCCATGACCTCTGATGACTTCAGGGGACACTGACTCCTAGATTAGATCACTATATTCTATCTCAGGGTTAGAACACCCTCACTATATGAGTTGGTGCCGCATCTAAGTGATAGAGTAAGTATTCAAAGGGTCATTGATGGGGGAAAGCAACATACACTGAATAAGCCAACTTGAGTGAAAAATTAATGATTCATGGTATCAGCAGAAGAGGTGGAATAAGCCAAGTCACACTAACTTTTCTTCGATGTTTATCTCTCCAAGTGAAGATACCACCTTTGCCATCGCCACCCCCCATCAGCTGCTCAATGTCTCGTGGTGTCATACGTTTCGTCTTCTTGCCGTCTGCAATCGAGTCCTCGAGGTCAATGCCATGCTTATGCAACAGGTGTAAACGCTGATTTTCATAATCTGTTCCGGCGATGAGTCAATTGCCAAAAATGACGTACACAATGAGGTTTGGAGACCTACAGGATGTGTCGTGGGCCCAATGTAGATCGGTTCTGCAGCGATGCTGTCAACTTTTGAGCTACACAAGTCCACCTGGGGCACTGACGCTAATCCGAAATCACTCAATCTGATGTGGCCATTGGGATCAAAGAGGAAGTTCTAGAAGCGGTTAAGCTCGATCAAAGATGTTCGATGGTCGTTGATGAGCAGCTCACATCTGGTTTAATATCACGATGAATGAAACCGTGTTTATGGCAAGATTCAATAGCTAAAATCATCTTATTCCCACTCGTTGTCAAGGGCGATGCGAATAGAAAACTTGGGGGGAACTCACTTCTGCGACATAGAAGCGAGTAAAATCTTCCTCGAAAACATCTCGCTCTATCAATAGATTGAGAAGATCGCCGCCGCCCATATATTCAAGGACCTGTTTGCGATAAGCGGGGGCATGGAAGTGAAATTAAATCGATATGAACTGTCATTCCATATATGGTATATTATCTGAAAGTCACCCACCAGATATAGATGATCGCGGTCTTGAAAACTGTAGTGCATCTTCACAATCCACTCGGCACCACCCGGGGAATGGACAAGTGATGCGGCCTTAAGAACGTCGCGCTCGGCACGAACATGTCCCTCTTGGCCTTTCCGAAGCATGTCGGCTTTCCGCAGCTGAAAAAGTCTTAAGTCCAAATTGGTTGCGAGGGAGAAAAGAACTTCATTTCCAACCTGTTTCATGGCATAAAGATTCCCTGTTGACTTCTCTCGTACAAGAGAAACGACACCAAAAGCTCCTAGAAGAATGAGAACAGAAGAAGAGAAGGAGGTCAACCGACATACCATGTCCGATCGTCTTGAGTTTGATGAAGGCACTCGCATCAAGCTTTCTTCTGCGCTCGCGCAGATAATCTGATTCATTCTGTCGCCAGCGTGCCCTTAAGAGCTCTTTTTGATCATCTGACAGTTGCATCTCGGCCATATCCCTCTCCATGGCCATCCTCCTCTGCTCTCTCGAAGGAGGATGGCGGAGTAAGGGGAAATATAGATTTTCAAAATAAATTCGTGTAGCGACCGCTTTTTCCAAGGTGGAAAGCGACGGATTGATCGGCCTCGGAGGGGCCGGCGGAGGCTCATCACCCTGAACTAGATCAATTGGACCCAGTTCCTCGTTCTCCTGTATCTGAGGATGCGACCGCAGACCACCCCAGCGTCCTGTAGAATAGCCAGCTTTTCCTGGAAGTCCATCAATGTTTGACGGGGTAACGTAGTTCTCTTTCGCCGCGGTGGTGAGGGAGGAGGACGTGTTGGTACTGATCCCATTGACCACATGCAATTCACCATACATGCCTTGAGAAGGCTTTAACGCACTAACAACCTCATTAATTGCTTTTGCCTGGTTGGCCTGCCTGACGCGAGCTTTGATAGGATTGGCCCAGCGTGGATCTAACGATCAGTGCTCATCAGAAAGAAAGCTACGATGGAATGAGCTTGTCCGACCTCCAAGCTTTCCCAAGCCATCCGGTCCCCATCGTGTAAGAAGGGCTTCGAGTTGGTCTGCGTCTGACGCATGCACAAGATGCCTTTTTCCACAGTTAGTGAAAGTAGAGATGAAATAATTGGGAGGCGCACACGAAGCCTGTGGGTTTGGAAACCATGTCTTTGCTAACTCTACGCCCTTTCTTGGGTGAAGGTTTGACAGCGCCACCAGGGGGAGGTTTGATGTCCTCATAGCGAGGTCCTGCCATCACAGGCTCCGGTTCGGGGGGGCCCCAGAGTAGACGCGATGGAGAGGGAGTGGGTATCATGGCGAGGAGATCATAGAAACCCTTATGCAGAAAAGTGCCCGATGGTATTGTACTTGTTGCAGGTTCATCAGATATCTCAGGCGGGGGCGGAGGGGCGTAGCTTGGGTACCCATAGGGGGCAAAATAGGGGTTGTTCATGGTAAAGGGGTCCAGGGATGGAGGGGTATGATTTGCTCTTTGCCGACTCAAAGTAGATGGACTCGGAGGGTTCGGCAGAGGACGTCGGAGAAACATAAACGCAGGTCGCAACAACGATGACAAGAACAAGCAGAAGCAAGAGCAGGCGCATGGGCCCTAGTTGGGCATCTCAGGCAGAGAGGCGCGCCCCGCCGCTGACGCCGAAGCACGTGCCTCGTCCCACACGTCGTGCTGGGCACGTTTTGCAATCACCACAATTTTCACCCAGCCTGGTCTAGTTCCCCCCTCAGGACACAACTACGAAATCTTGACATAAAACATCACATTGTACCGCAAAACCTAGGTTATCTGCCGTCATACGTACAGTCGCCACCTCGTGCCCATTGTGTCGTGATAGACAAGCGCCCTCGAGTGGTTTGTGGCTCCATCTAGTTCCACTTATTGACGTCCAGTCTGTGCCCCACGACCAGAAAACTCATATATTTCAGAGTTGGTGGTTGTCGACTGATTGAGCTTGGGCAAGGGTCTCAGTCTGTGAAGTAGTCCAGTTCCTCATCGAGATCCACGAGCGTTTTAGGTGGCTTCTGTTCGACAAAAGAAGCCCCGATCATATAAGCTCCCAAGTTGGCCAAAAGTTATCCTTTTCCTCACGGCTCTGTGCTGGGATTTACGGCAGAGGATGACGGCCGTCAGGATCTATGCAGATTGATCTGGGTCGGCGTAGGCAAAAACTGATTAGGACGAGGCAAGAACGTGAATGCAGCTGGACACGAGGCTTTCATGTAATAAATGAATGTGACAACGCTAACAACACATGCTACACTGACACCGCTTTCGCAGAATACGGATCGGGCCAGGACTTGGAGCACCGGCGAACTGGACTCTTCTTTGACTCTTATTGACTTTTACGCCATGGCCAATCAACAACAACAACAACAACAACAATGATTAGCCTTTGTTTGGACGCCTCCTCCTCTTCAACCCATTCTCAACTCCTCGCTTTACAAAGAGGTCTGCGCCTCCTTCCCCGTTTCATAACAACCCTTACCTGTACTAACCGCCTCCACGTTACCTCGTGCGCTCCTGGAGTACATGTCTTCCGCGTTGCAGGGATCACCATCTACCATTTGATCTATCGCTGCAACCGACTAACCAAAGCATTCCAAACCAACGTGGTCCTTAATACTTATATTGACGTTCTATCCAATTTTGTTCCGTTAATAATCTCCTCCCCTCTCTTCTCTCTCCTACCTATTACTATTCGTTCACTAATATGTCGGGCTCAAGCAAGGAACAGTACTATACCACTGGTAGTGTTGGGAAGTCTCGTAGAGGCTCCCCAGGGGAAACCAACAGCGTATTCTTTCAGGGACAGGGTGGGCGAACAGTGCTCCCTCCTATTTCTTCTGCTTTTCCAACCTCACGTTTTCCAGGTCTGTTCTTCACATCGTGTTTGAAACACACCACACTCAACGTTTTCTCCTGCGCACAGTGCCCTCGACATATACCACGCAATATACGCAGCCACGCTCTTCTCCAGGCAGGCTTTATCTGAATCCATCCGCTTTCTATGGCCAGTGGCCCACCGGCAATAACTGTAAGGGTTTTCATCCATAGAGTACCGTTGTGTAGATGAAAACATTCATTTCGGTAGCCCCTCCATTGCCTGAGGCTTCATTTGCTCCTAACTATGACCTTCAGCAAGACCGTTATAATACGCACTCGTATCCGGCTTATCCTTCGGCGCGAACCTCTCCGCCGATTTCACACAATCCCACGGACTCTAGGAGGCTACCCCCGCTCTCTACCTCAGCCGCCGGCGGCGACAGATGGCAACAAGGACCTTACCAGATCTCTTCCAACTATACGACAACAAGTATTCGCTCGCCCACAGCCTCCTATCCATCCTCCTATGGCACTTATTCCAATAACTATACCTATCTTCCAGCCACCGCGGACCAGTTGGACATGAACGCGAGTCTCTTTGATTTAGAACCTCAAGTTCGGTCGTCTTCCCCTGGCTCATACCGTTCGCAGTCACTGGCGGATAACTTCACCCCATCACCGATATCCCCCAATCCAACTCCCACCACCGAAGAGCCGACAATCAAGAAAAAACGCAAGCGCGCCGATGCTAATCAACTCAAGGTACTCAACGAGGTCTACGCCAGAACGGCGTTCCCTTCAACCGAAGAACGGAATGCCTTGGCCAAACAGCTCGATATGTCGCCGAGGAGTGTACAGATTTGGTAATCATTCATTTCGCCATTCGAACCCAAGCCGCTTGTTAAGTGCGTTCTTAACTCAGGTTCCAAAACAAAAGACAGTCAATGCGTCAGACCAACCGCCAAAGCAACTCCAGTAGCCTTTCCCAGCAGTCATATAGCATGACCTCGTCCGGTGCGGCTACTCACAACTCTTCGCGACCGCATGGACCCGTCGGTCCGACCTCAGATGCGGCTTACATTACTTCACAAGATCACGGCGGTGCCCAGCTGCAATCTTCCTCCCCACACCGCCGCCCAGAGGACTCCATGCCACCCCCAAAGTGGACCTCTCGTGGCTTCTGAATACGAAGCATACATTCGACTCTGTCCTCCCACCGACTGACATAGCTACACCCGTTCTTTAGGTTCATTATCTTGCTTCTCATTTACCCTAGAATGCCTTTCAACTTTAAACTTAGCACCCGTTAATTAATCATTATCTCATTAATCCCCAGCAGCTAGGCTTTCGATCTCATGATTCTATTTTCTACGTTTTATGTATACCGATGATTTGCTATATCCTCGTTTCCAATTCCTGTGGGTATCTATTAAGTTATGTTGTATGCCTTGGTGACTTGTTGTACTTGGCTTTGTTTGTATACATTTTTGTCCCTGAAGATCATTGAGCGGCGATTACCATATAAGAGATCCAGTTGAAGATCTGAGCGTATCCTAGTGCCCAAATTATCCTGCCGCCGTTGACAATATCCACAAACTTGTGCTGTCACTCACGTAAACACAAGAATCTCCAGTGTTCGAAGCATGCCTCGAGAGTACGAAGCCGATCAACATTTCTGACTCGTATTCGGCGCTACATGATGATATACATAAATCCCTAAATATAGATACAAGGCGTTGACCAAACGAGGGACCAGCACTCCAGAAGTGTGACCTCTAGCCAAGGCTCGTTAACTAGAGGAGGGGTTAGACCGTTATAATAATAACTCAGCCGCCAATGCTCAAATTGACTCCTGAGAACAGACCAGCTTGAGGAGAAGCGTTTCTAAAGACTCCGTCTCCGCCGAATGTCAATCAGGCGTTGTTATGAAAAGATGAACGAGGTACATACCCGCCTAGTACTTGCTCCTGATCAGGCGTTTCTTGACAAAGCTTCGCGACTTAAGGCGACAGTGACCGGTAGCTGCTGCTGCAGGGGCTGTTGTTGACGTGTTTGAGGGCTGTTGTCCTCCGGAAATTCCAGAACCTGTCGGAGTGGAGGAAGAAGACGAGTATGAAGCGGAAGGCCGTGGAGTTGTCGTTCCTCCAGCAGACGGCCCAGGGTTGTCACCGAAAGTAACAGGCGCAGGACCGGGAATAGTAAAGGTGCCAAAGTCTCCGTAGATGAAGGGCCAATTCACACCACGATAGAGGTCCTGAATCGTAGTCAGATCGCTATCAGAAGGAGTCCCTGTTCCAGACCCATTCAGTCGGACTTGTCTGAACAGTCGACAGTGCCGTCAGAAGGAGGACTTGTCCCACAAATGTGGCAGTTGACTCACGTGCAGCTGGGGTAGAATTGAGGGGTCTGTGAGTGGAGGGCGACACTAAACGATGATAAGAGTGTGTAACAAAAGCAAATTCAGAAGCAAGAAGCACGTACATCTCGTGCCGCATCAACTATTGGAGGTGTGAGCATACGGGGTAGGCTATTCTACGTAATTGGACACCACTCACATACTGGCCAGCCTTCAATTGAGCTGGGATTGTTGAGGTCCATGTGTTACCACCTGGAAATATCCGGTTAGAAGATGTCCCTGGATCAAGGAATGGAACACTCAACTAGCTCTGAGTTGGTCAGCAGCCCATTGTCTGGTGTTTGGATCGTAGCCGCCAGCGTCGATTTTGAACCATTTAGCACTGCTTGCCGAGGACTGGGTACAATCGTCTCCACATGAGGCCATGTATGTCGAGACAGGACCTTGATGATCTTGTAGGATAGATGAGATCGCCTTTACCCAGATGACGACTAGTAAGCTTACCCGCGGGCCACTACGGACACGAAGTTTGTAAGTTACGCGGATTACCTGGAGAGAAGTCGCTAGACGCACGTAGTCCCATTTGAAGATTACCTGAGAGCCAGCATCAATGTCTGCGACGATGGATGTTCCGGGGTCGCCTCCGATGTTACAGTTCATGTCGGAACTCGTGGGTGGAACTGTATGCTGCCCGTTAAGTTCAGTCACCTTCCACAAAGCATTCTAGACTACTGACCAGGACCATCATCCTTGATCTTGCGAATAACGCGCTGGGGGATTGGATTCTGATAACTGCAAGCATTTAGATCAACTGACTATACCGAATTGGTATATGTTCATCACGTACGGGTCACTGAAAGGATTCCATCCCGGGTAGTCTTCCCCTCCGATGTTTACTTGATGTACAAAACCGTGGCCGGCCACGCCCTGAGTCACATAAGGGAGAAAGAAGGGAGTGATAGTGAGGAAGAGAAGGAAGGCCATCAAGAGTTCACAAAGAATGGGGGTTCTAGGAGATGAAGAAAGGAAAGGTGAAGCTCCTCTGCGACGGAACAGGCTATATAAACCAACACGAGGTTGGCTGAAGGTTGACTCGAGGATTACTCTTGCCGAGCCTGGTCTGTTCAACAAAAATTCATGTTCCTCATACGGCCACCAAGGCAGAAGGATCTGTTCAAACAAAAGGAAGTGGAAAAACGTCTCCCGTGTCTTTTTGTGTGATCTTCCCGAGCGGGTATTGTTATGGAACAACCGGAAGTGAAAAGGCAAAGGATTGCTTGGCGCGTGCCTGGAGGAACCTGTTCTGCCGCAAAAATGATCGTTGAAAGCCTTGAAATTTCGAAAAAACAACACCATAGTATTGTTATTTACCTCAAGCAACCTGTTGCACGTAGCGGTGATCTTCCGCGTTGCATCCTCGACCAAGTCTATCGGGATACACATGGTTGTTATTTATAGCCAGGACAGACGCCGGTAATGATTAATGAATCGTGCATGTGCCAAAGTGTTTCGCTATGAAGTTCAGCACAATGCTGGGGAGTACGATAGCCAAGAGTACGATTCCACAGTCTCCCATGTCCAAGACTTTAAAAGTGGTTTGTTCCCAGTCCCTGTAATGCGTATACACCTTGAAACTCGAGTTTAGGTTGGTTGATTGCCACCTCCTGCAATGGTAGTACTTTCCCACGTGGTAAACGTTTAGCCCGTCGCTTACTGCGAGCCTGTTGGTATTTTACTGCAGGTTTTCCGATTTGAAGGTTGAGAGAAGTGTCCCTATAATCGCAGATTTAGGCTCCTCTTGGGAGTTGGTCAAAATTAGTCTGAATATGATTTCCCTGATTCCATCACCTTATGATCTCCTCGTTCACTGAACTTATGTTGCTTAATTATCTTCTCGCCACGTAGTTATTTCAAGGTAATTTCTTATATCGTTCGAGCCCTGGATTGGAACGTTGTGGCGACACGCCCCATCAGCGGGGGATGACACAACGGTTGCGCATAAACTGGCATCCGTCATCCTTGCCTTGGCGGCTGATACAACTTGCGGTGCTAGCATTCTCGTACTATCCATGACTAAACAGCAATGCGCGGAGCTATGCAACAGAAAGAAACCTTCAGTGATGATCTCTGTCATTATTACCAGCTATTTTCGAGTTCCACGGGCAACATGATTGAGCCTACATCCGGATTCCAAGCTACCCTGACATGCCACGATTCTTAGTGCCGATGAACCCAAAAATCAACGAAGCCCACAAGTCTCCCGACTATACCGCTTTTTGCCGGTGTACTATCCCGAAAGACGGCAGCTTGTTTCTAATCGCATTATCAACGAAAGGCCATCGGGTTTTGGAGTGGGCCTCGTGCTGCACCCTCTGCCCGTTCCAGAGGAGCTTCATCCTGAAGTTGCGGCATGACTGAATCAGACTTGTGGGTCCCCTGGACGCCCGACGATTGAGCCTGGCTGGACGTACGACCGGGTTTTCTCTCCGGCGAGGGATGTTTGTCCTCCCGGGAGATGCAGAGTCCATCTACTTTGCTGGACCCTGCAGTCACTAGTACCCGTCAGATCTCCCTGTTTCATTTGATCCGATCCTAAAAAATCCGGCAACCTCTCCAAGTTTAAACTGGTGTCGTTCCCAGTCAAGAAATTTGAATTCTTATCCCACGAAACAATGAAAGTCCGCGATATCGGGCGTATGGTTGATGTCAAAACAATCATATCTACATCAATCATATCTATCGGATGAGCGTATCGGCCTCAGAACCACCACCTGGGACGGACACGAAAATTTTTTGGAGGTCAGTTTTATTTCAAGTACGCCTTGTTGACACTCTAAAGGCTCCAGTACTTGGGCGGAAGATGAAGCAATTGGTGACTCATTTCTTGACGACCATATATGAAAACTTCCCTCTGGCTTGGGGCGGTAAAAATTTCATTTCAGCGTCCTCCCTCACCCTTCGAGGCCTGCTACCCGGAAAGTCCCTCGAGATCTTGCTGACCGCACCAAATATTCCTTTGGGTCGTCGGGAGAGTCGGTTCTGAACAGTGCCAATATTCTGCGATCTTCTCAGCATGACCACAATGCTACAATTGTAACCCCCGTTTTCCCCTGTTATCCACTAACGAACCAGCTCAGTTCTCTGCCATTTGGCCCCATGCCACGCAGGCGCTTGGAGTTTGATTTGGCCAAGGTATTGGGCATGGGATAGTACTTGATTTGGATGAACTTCCCTTGAAGTCACGAATCAGATATATATATGTATGTAATGTTTCTGTGCAATGTCACAGTACATTGGACAAATTAAACCATAGCGAGTAGCAAGGAACCAGTAACTAAGCAAGAGAGATGAAATCTACAAGATAAGGTTCAAAAGGAGTCATCTTCCGGATAGTCTACCTTGTCGTATAGCCGCAGAGTCTCGTTCCAGTCTCTCTTCCTCCTTCGCTTGATCGAAAAGTATCTTGCCCGACTATCCCATCTCCCTTGTATGCGACCTTTCTGCCGTCCTCCGGCCGCGCTAAAATAGGCTTCTGGGTCCCCAGGCAGCCCAAGCGAGTTGACAGCAATATTCATGATTTGACTGTGCAAATCATCCCGTTCCTCGCGCATGACTTTGAGCAGTGGCTTGCCAACGCGTAATATGCGTAGAAGGGCCATAAACGCTCGGAAAGCCGAGACGGCATCTTCGAGCCACCGAATGGTCATCCACATTAGCGAGGGAATGAGGAAAGCCGTAAGTGGGGCAATTGGCCATGTGAGGATAATGCCAAATATCCAAACACAAATGCCAGAAATAAGTCCATAAGTCAGCTTGTACTGGGCAATTTCGTCCCAAGTATCGAAGACAGGACCTGTCTTCTTGTAGTTGTGCACCGCGTAAAACGTGGTTGCGAATATCGGAAGCCACAAAAATAGACCCGGTAATGAGATGGTGAGTAGGCAGGTGGCCCAAGTGAACCGGATAAAGAGGCGGAATATGATTACATGTCGAGGAAGTGGTCGTCTAATACGGTCATCTTTGATCCCCCATCCAGCGATTTGGTCTTGATACGCCTACACACTCTTGAGTTCTGAAACTAAGACTAATGAAGAAATGCTTCTTCAACTGACTTTCAGATCTCTGCGCAACTGGTTGACTTCTGTGACCGGCAAGTCGTGTTGATCGGCAGCTGTAAGAAAACCGGAGTCATCGTTCGTGTGCACGTCTGCAGTCTTAAAGATGTCCTGAAATGCTATGCTGAGGCGGACATGGTCTCCGAGAGTCATGGTTGTTCCAAGTGGCGCATATATCCTTGCAGCCAACTTCGCCGTACGTATCAAATCCCAAGAAGGTGCGTTCCAAGTCCCAGAGCTGATCTTCTGGTGTAGTTGGCCCGTAAGGTCACGTATATTCTGAAAATCAACAGGGAAAAGTAGTTCTGGATTGTTCTTCCGAGTGTGGAATTGATCAGTGAGCTGGTCTATGGATTCAAAAGGAGTTAGCGCACACCTTTGGGGTGTAAATCATGGGTTCGTGAAACGTTACCAAAACGTCGGATCGGAAGTGTTGTCTGTGCCTAGATATAAGAGCATTAGGCCGGACTTTTAATTGGGCAGTCTCTCGCTCTCACATGTAAGTGATTGAGCAGGTCAGGATAGTCATCTCAAAGTTTGGGTCATCACGGTTTCTCGACAGTACGTCAGAGACGATTCGCGCTACGCCTGTCTTGAGTGGTGCGATCGTGGGGTGATACCGGCTCATCCCTTCGGAAAGAGACAGATGGCATCACCCAGTTCGAGAGCCTGGAGAAGTCCGAGATGAGATCAAGTCATTCATTGGGTAAATGAAAAACACACCTCCATGAGCTTCGACATGGCCTCTGTATTGTCGGCATCCTCCTCACGAACGTAGTCCTTCCTTCTCTTAATAGGCACTGTCCCAGCCGACTCAATCAACCAACTTGTGAATGTTTTGTGTCCGAATTGGGTTGCTTTGGCGGTCAGACGCAGCATATTTCGGTGCTGGTAAGTAAAATCAGGAACAAAGTGCGGAAAAGATGGAGGAACAGAGAAAATATACCCTGGTCGGGATTGAGGTCGTGAGAAGCCTTCATGAAAGTGTCAGTTAAATCCAGCGCTCAAGTGATTTGACGAACATGGCGTCTGTGAGGGAGTTACTGTGGTTGGCACAGACAATACTGTGTGACGTGTCAACCCTGGGATGCGGTAAAATGTGCCTCCACCCTTACCAGGGCATCCCAGTCTTTGGGACAAGATGGGCATTTTCGACGACAATGGAGCCATAGAAGATCTTGAGAACGAAACGGAAAAGCAGCCTGAAGCGAGGCATCAGTTAAATTGACGCCAGAGGACACTGGTGAGAAAATACCTGATCAGAATGAATGACCATGGTGTTCTTGAGCCTGCTCTGGTCATGGTATTTTGTAGAGGGCATACCAGACGACAGAAACTAGCAGTGCAGCCCCAAAAAGCCGAACCAACGACGGAGGGCGCCCAAAAATAGACTGATGCGAGGCTATCTCACGCTGACTAAGCACAAATTTAGGATTTGGACATCACAGATGCAGACAGATTCTTAGTTATCAGAGTAAGCCATGGAGGATGCCCTTGCAAAAATTCGACCTCATACGTCTTCGTCACTTCCGCATCAAAAGACACCTGCAACATTATTGCTTGCAATAGAATCCACGTTGAAGGAGCAGAACACAGAGTCCACGCCCACTGCCTACTTTGCAGCCTTACTTACCACCCTCGATGGCACACTACAGCGGAAAGATACAAGCCTGGACGATGGAGCTGTCCTTCCTGCAGAACTATATCTCCTCGCCCTCATTGCGCCATTTGTCCCGAAACAAGTCATTCGAGCACATCTTGGGACTCTGCTCAACCTCACGGCGCCCCTCTTTCCGCTTTTGACCCCTCATGCGCCCCCGCTACGCTCGCAGCTCTCTCTGTACAATGTTATATTCCAGTCTGTGGAACTGTCGCAATTTGATGCGTCGGGTATTCGCCAGACGTTTGCTTCAGTTTTGAATTTATGTCTTGATCCACGACCGAAAGTTCGGAAAAAGGCTGTAGATGTCGTCAAGGATGCACTGTCCCATCCCCCCAACCCCCTCATTCGACATCCTTATGCAGACAGGACGGCAGATTGGGTAAAATCTGCCCTCGCAGAAACGAGTTCAACTCCGTTTGTCAAAGGCAAATCAAAACAAAACACGGCAACTCCAGAAACTGCCATTCACCTTCTTGCTTTTCTTCGGCCAGTCCTCTCTCACCTCCCTCCATCAGTAGGTACTTATTTTTATGGTTCTATTCCTATTGATCATGGAATTAGGCTTCGCCTGAGATTGTCGGTCTACTCCTCAATCTCCCTCGCCTCGGGAACCCATACCTCTCCCATTCGAGTTATTCAATATTATCGGACTTGTTCACCCTGCCAAGTGATGACGAGGAAAGCAAGATTGGAGAGCAACTACCTGAGGTCCTTCGTATTATCCTCTCTTCTCCACCGACTAAAGCCGACATCACCATATCGCCTGCATGGATTCAAGTCTTAGGTGACGCAATGGAGGCCTACAAAAATATTGACACTGAAGCCTGTGGCAGAGAACTCAACAAGATTTGGAAGGCCGTGTGGAACTTCCTTGACTCAAATGATGCTGTAGCGCGAAAATCCGTCGCACACTCCCTCGGCACTCTAATACACTGCTTTCCCCCCACCCTCATTGAAACGGCTGTGGCAGATCCTCACGGATCGTCAACGATACCAAGAATCATCTCGCAGATCACAAAAGCTCTTGATAATATCGCGTATGCACGGTCCATGCCTGAATTATTGGCCATTATCACCTCCTTGGTCAGTGGACTTAAAAGCAGGAAGTCCAGAAAGTCTCCAACCGCTGCAGAGGTCCTTCTTCTTCCCCTCATTGCTCAAGTTGGAGACCTTCGCACTCGAAAAGCCTTTGAATATAAGGAAGCTGCGGATTCAACTCTTAGTACGACAATGCAAATTCTTGGCCCGGAAGTCCTACTTCGAGTACTACCCCTGAACCTTGAGCCCGAACAGAGGTGAGCTCTTTGCCTCGTGAAGCTTAGCATCATGCTCATGCGGGACTACTTGACAGAAAATCCGGCAAAGAACCCAGGGCCTACCTCCTCCCCTTACTCGCTCAACCTCATCCTTCGCCTTTGAGTCATTTTGTATCTTACTTCGTTCCCCTGAGCGAGAAAATGTTCGACCTTCAACAGACGGCTGAGTCTGAGGGACGACAATCAGAGGCTAAAGTCTGGAGTGTGCTTGTGGGTCAAGTCTGGACGGGGTTGGCAGGTTACTGTTATGCCCCTGTCGACCTGAAAGAGGTGCGTTCATTCAACCCGTGATTCTGTTGATAACGTTCATTGAATCTCGTAAATCTAGGCTTTAAGCCCGGCTTTCGCACAACTTCTCTCCCAACTACTCTATTCTCAAACGGAGCTTCGTCCAGGGATTCTCAAAGCCCTGAAGGTACTTGTTGATCCTCATCAGGTATTCAAGGGTGACTCTCAAAAGCCGGCAATTGAGAACGTCAGCCCTGAGGAAATTGCCTTGAACGTTGCTTTCCTCAAAACACAAGCAGAGAGCTGGTTGGCAGTTCTATTCAATGTGTTCGGCAGTGTCAACCGTGACTCCAAGGGCATGGTTGGGGATGTAATAACGGCTTGGGCGTCTATTGCAGACGAACCGGTCAGCGCCATTTTGTTTCACTCTCTGTGACATTTGTTTACATTTCTGGGGTTCTCTTACAGGTGATCACAGGCGCTTACCTGAAAGTCATCGACCTCTTCAGAACGAACTTGATCAGCGCACAGGAAACACCGACTACCGCAAATGTCAGCTCTGAGGCTGGAAGTGCCATCGCGATGACGCAGGATATCCTTATCCTCTTACTTCCCTACTTGTCCCAGAGCGATTCCAAGGCATTGTTTGAGTTTTGTCTAACCCCTGAAGTTCTTAGCGGGAAGGATAATGGAGTGCAAAAACGTGGATACAAAATACTTGCAAAGCTCGTTGAAACAAAGAAGGTTGATGTGGACATCCTAATTGTGCTAAAGAAGCTGGATGAGCTGCTAGAAGGAATGACCCCCGCCGCCAAAAAGGTTTTTATTCTTCTGTTTTCGTATGAGGTTCTTGTTTATCAGTCACACAGGATCGCTTCAATCTTTTATCTTCTATTGTCCCTCGCCTTCCATCGTCTGCTTTACATGTCATTCCTTCAATAGTTCCAGAGGCTGTTCTCGGGACAAAAGAACCTTCAGAGAAGGCTCGTGGCGCCGCGTTCGAGCTAATTCTTGCAATGGGCCGAAAAATGGGTGCCGGAGGCATTGTAAAGAGGAATTTAATGGATGGCATGGACGAAGACATTCATGAAGAAGGTATTTGCGAACAACAACTTTTGTCTTGCTGTGCGTTGACTTATCTGATAAAGCTACTGCAAGTATCGAAGAGTTCATGACGATGATTGCTGGAGGCCTCGCAGGTGCAAGCCCGCATATGATCAGTGCGACCGTGACTGCATTGTCTCGGCTGGTTTTTGAGTTCAAGGGTGCGTATGACGGTTCTGGCACTCCAACCTTCTTCTAATCGCTCATGGTAGATACAATCTCTGTTAAAATGCACAACGAGATCATTCAGACGCTCTTGGTATTCCTAACTTCCGCTAATCGGGAGATTGTGAAGTCCGTTTTCGGATTCATCAAGCTTGCAATTCACGCTCTTTCCACCAATCTTCTCCATCCACATCTTAGCGAGCTTGTGCCGGCATTGCTCAGATGGTCACATGATCACAAGAATCATTTCAAAGTCAAAGTCAGGCATATTTTTGAAAGAATGCTGAGGAGATTCCATTGGGAAGAAGTGTATGCATGCGCTGGTAACGATGAAGCTGGAAAGGTTTTGTTGAATATCAAAAGACGGAAGGATAGAGCTAAGAGAAAAAAGGCTGCAAGAGAAGAAGCGGGAGAGGAGGGAGATGAAGTAAGCCATAGCTACTTGTTTCAAGGCTTCTCATTATTAACACCACTTCTAGCCATCCAATCGCAAACCGGCGACAGGCGATGCATTCGAGGACGTACTGTACGGTAGTGAGAGTGAATTGGAGGACAGTGACAATCAAGATACTCCCACTACAACAATCAGATCTGGAAAGAAGACGGTGGAACAAGGCGCCCGTCTTAGATTAGATGACGACGAACCCATGGATCTTCTTCAGGGTGCCGCAGGCCATGTTACAAGTATGTCATTCTCAATCACACCTAGAATTATGGCGTCTCTAAGGAGTATTGATTCCATAGGTGTGAAGCCGAATCACCGTCGTAGACCCGGTCAGGATGCCGCCCATTTCAAAACTGACGAGAACACCAGCAAAATGGTTATCGATGATGAATCCGATGATGAAATCGAAGAACATGGCAACGGAGAAGAGGAAGACGCCGTTGGAAACGCATACAAAGAAAGTGTGACGTCCGCTGATGGATTTACAAGAGGCCCAGGAGGGCGAATAAAATTTAACAAGGACACGAAGAAACGAAGAAGAGAAGATAACGATATCGATGAAGATGTCAAGATGGATGACGGGGAGAACGCTAGTGCTGGGAGAAATAAAAGTAAAAAGAAGGAAAAAGGCGAACCAAGGCTCGGGCATGAATTTAAAGCCAAGGTGTGTGGATTTCAGGATCCCGTTTTGAATGGATTGTTTTGATGACCTGTCTTCTGTTGCCTTCACAGAGAGCTGGAGGCGACGTCAAGAAGCATGGAATGGATCCTTATGCTTACGTCTCCTTGTCGGACGCAGCTAAACGAGGAAAAGGTAACAAGCGCATTGGAATCGCTTCGAAGCGGTGATGGATCTTTTGATGTTTCATCACGTTACATGACTGCAATACAGATATTTTTCTTGATGACTAGACGAAATATGCATGACAGCTCACTTCTCCTAGCCATATAGCGTCTGATCGTGTGGAGCACCAAAGAGACCTTGTTGCCAACTGCCTGGCTGACGCCATTCCTGAAATTTAGAGTCGAGGCTGAGAATCCGAGCGATTACGGCTGCTAGAAGACTTGCGTCGGCGCGATTGTCGCCTTCCATAACGAATTGCAAGATAGCTGCAGTTGGAATAGACCAATTTCTAGGTATTGACGTGAGAATACGACGAGTGAGACCTCCTCCTGGCATAAAGGGGATCGCTCCTTCTTCCCTTTCAATTTGTTCATGGGGCTGCGTGTGCTGTTGGACAGGTGAAGTGTAGTCAGGGATTTTGAGAGACAACAAATTTGCGAGAGGTGTCTGAACAAGCGAAGGTCCGTTTGGAGGTAGGATTTGATAGGTCGGGGTACTAGTGACTACATGAGGAAAAGTCCGTCCGACGGCATGGGAAATGAGACTTACAGCATCTGTGCGTCTGTCCTATTCAAAACATCCACCCCTGTAAGGAACACCGCACAGGCAAATTTGGACGATTCAATGAAGTCAATGATTGCCGTTACGAAGTCCTCCTTCCTGGACTTTCGAGAATTGTCAGTTTTCTCAGCTTACCGAAAAAGACTTAGATATAGGATATAATCGAACCTTGAGAACAGGCGAACGCTGCTGTAGGACCAGAATACCGATCTCGGGTTTACCATACACTTTCAAATTTCCAGAATAAGATTTAATTTCGTTTCCAGGAGATGAAAGATCGTTGACAGTCGGACATACGTTCTAATGCAGTTGTGATTCCAGGCTCTCTGTCTTCTCTTCCGCCCGCGACGGGCACGAAGTAACCCGGGTCGACGACGCCTACGCGTTCTAGTGCCAGTGTCGCGATGATTAGATCGACCGCCAGTTGGGAAACATTGGCTGTCGAAACTATCGGCTGAGATAAGTTGGTCGCATCAGGGCGCAGCATTCCATTCGAGCTGGGGTTATCCTCACCACCAAGAGAACCTTGCCAGTGTACTCGATGTCTTCGCTTGGGTAGATGAATGTCATGGGAGAAGTGGTGGTGTCTCTATTTAGAAGACTACGGCCATGGATTACCCGACACGAACATTATTACATCATACAACAGCTCTACCAGCAGCAGCAATGACGACCCAACATCGCAAAGTTTACATTCCCCTTGAATCTAATCCTGAAGTCTTCACTGAGCTCATCCACAAGCTGGGAGTCGACCCTAAAGTCACAGTACAGGATGTGTTCTCCCTCGATGATCCTGATTTGATTGCGATGACCCCTCGTCCCGTCTATGCACTGATCTTCACTTTGATCATGACGGACAAGTATAGGCAGTGGAGGGATGAAGATGAGAAGTCCAGATCGGTGTATAATGGCTTCGGCGAGTCTGAGGATGTCATTTGGTTTGAGCAGACTATCCACAATGCGTGCGGGCTCTATGGGATATTGCACTCAATCGCCAACGGGCCGGCCGCAGACAACATACGTGAGTGCTCGAAGAACACGTCAATCAACTAAGGGCTAATTATGTTGTATGGCAATACTAGTGCCTGATTCCATACTGTACCACTTTCTGGCGAAAGCCATGCCCCTTGCTCGTGATCAGCGGGCGCTTGCGTTGGAGGACAGTAAAGAGATCGAAAACGCCTACAGCAAGGCCGCAGTTCAGGGAGATACTGTTCCTCCCTCACTTGACGAGGAGGTTGACTACCACTACATTGCCTTCGTGCCAAACAAACATAACAACAAGATATATCTTATGGATGGCGTGAGGAAGGGACCCGTAGATACTGGAGTCGAACTTGCACCTGGAGAGGATTTCTTGCCAAAGGCGCTTGAGATTGTTAAAGATGCTATCTCACATATTGACGGTGGTGTCAAGTTCAGTCTCATCGCTTTGGTTCGCGAGGATGATGCCTGAAAATCTAGTATAGCTGAGGCTGGACTTTTGGTCATTAAGAAACCCTTTTATATGTTCTCTACCATGAGATATATTCAATCATCCTTTTGATTCTCCCACATTCTATAGGGATTATTCTCGCGGATCTTCGGGGGTGCCGTGGCACTCCAGGCTGTTCCATGTGCTCCAGCTTTCCCAGCATCCACAGGCATGAGAGTTCATGTGAATGATATGTGTCGGTCGGGCCTTACAGTCTAGCTTGCTCTCCACAATCTGAATTCAATAATGGCTGAGCCTCAAAGAAAGATACGTGTGGCGGTCTGGTGAGCTTTAACGTCGCTTTACTACATCCATGTATCTAAACACAGTGTTACTAAGTGGCGGAGGGATCAGTGGTCTCTGTCTTGGAGTTGCGTTGTCGCGTTACCCGCATATCAAGGTCGACGTGTATGAAGCAACTGGACAATTCAAAGAGATTGGAGCAGGAGTGATGATTTGGGCTCGAACGTGGAGGATACTTGAATTGATGGGCCTTGCTGAAAACTTTTCGAAGGTCGCGCACGCTCCCCCAGACGGGTCTATGGGTGTGCACATAGTGTTATCTTTGGTTGCAGATAACTTAGTACTGAGCAATCTTGTATAGGCGTTGGCTTTGACTACAGGCGGTCTGATGCACCTGAAGAAGGATTTCAGTTTCGACTGGTACAAATGCCATGTGTGTATAAGCAGCCGATCTTTGAGTGTCGTCTCACTGACAAGTTGTCGAATCCTTTGTAGACGGGGTGAGTTCCACGCCAGCCTCCATTATCGGGCACTCACCATGTTCCTACCAACCGTGTAGTGTATTCGGTTTCACAGAGCCTCATTCCTCGACGTCTTCGTAGATCATCTTCCACCAGACCTCGCGCATTTCGGTAAACGACTCTTGTCCTATACAGATAGTGGCCATGCTGGTCGAGGCGTTCAGCTGCAGTTCGCAGACGGAAGTTCGTCTGAATGTGATATCCTAGTGGGCTGTGACGGAATCAAGTCAATTATCCGAGAGCAGTTGTATGAAACCAAAGCGAGGGAGACGAAAAACCCGAGATTATTGAAGCATATTAAGCCATTATGGACTGGAACTATTGCATATCGTGGCCTTGTCGAGGTCGAAAAACTGAGGAAGATGGGTGGGCAGGGACATAGAGCCATTAAGAACCCTATGATGGTATGTCACCCTAACCGCGTCGCGTTTGAGGTCTGAAATGAACATGTAATCAGTATTGTGGAAAAGGCAGAGTATGTTGTTGCCTTTTGCCTTAACAGCAGAATGAGGCACTGAAGCGAACAAGCATGTTGTCAGCTACTCAATCTCGCAAGGCAATATCGTCAACGTCGTCACTTTTGCGTCAGAGCCGGAAAAGAATGGAGCGAATTATCCAGACGATATTTGGGTGACGGAATGTCCTCAACAAGAGCTTTTGGACGCATACAAAAACTGGGAGCCTGAAGTTGAGAGGCTGCTCAAGGTCAGTGCTCGCCCTTGCATGACCACCAAGTGATACGCTCAACCATGCTGAACAGTGCATCGACCGCCCAACGCGATGGGCGATCCACCACCTCGACCCACTTCCGTTCTACGTATCCGGAAGAGTAGCATTGCTGGGCGACGCGGTCAGTCTTGGGGCTGGACCCTGCCTCGATTTCTTTAGATCGTTTCAAAGAGCTAACAGCACTCTCAACCCGAAACAGGCGCATGCGATGGCTCCCCATCAAGGCGCGGGAGCCGGTCAAGCAATCGAGGTGAGTAGTCTAGCCTGCAACGATCCCGGGGGTGATCAGTATGATGAAGCTTCTTCCGTAAATTCAACGTAATGTTAACTGTAACATAATCATGCAGGATGCATACCTTCTTGCATGTTTGCTAGGCAAGGCAACGATCGACATGGTTGAACAAGCCCTTTATTGTGTACGAAAAAGTGCGGCTGCCTGCGGCGAATGCGGTCCTGGAGGGGTCGTTTGAATCTGGCAAGATGTACGAGTTCGATAGTGCGCATGGGGCGGAGTACGAGATCTTGGGTCCTGCGATTCAGGCTCAGTGGAATTGGATTGGTACTACCACAGTGGAACAAGATGTCGGTGCTGCTATGGAGTACTTCATGCAGATTGCACCTCGCAGCAGATTGTGAATTGACGGCGAATAAATGACATTGCTTTTGAATAGGAATAAATGTTCCAATGTTACTGACTGACGAAAGTGATGATGTCAATGACAAAACTACTGCTTCAGTTTTTCTATAAGCTGCGGCACGACCTCGAACAGATCCGCGACGAGGCCAATATCGGCAATTTGGAAAATGGGGGCATCGGGATCCTGAGAGATGAGAATCAGTGACGGGCCCGCGTGGATAATGCGAGGTTGAAGGGACTAGGGCCTACTTGCCTTGTTCACGGCGACGATGAGTTTGGAATCCTTCATTCCGGCAAGGTGTTGAATAGCACCGGAGATACCGAGAGCCATGTAAAGCTCCGGAGCCACGACTTTGCCAGTCTGACCGACCTGGAGTGAATTGTCTGCGTAACCTGCATCTACAGCAGCACGGGAGGCTCCGACAGCAGCTCCGAGAACGTCTGCTAATGGGTACAAGATAGAGGCAAAGGTCTCGG
>KQ962020.1:482974-494431 GCA_001563735.1 Leucoagaricus sp. SymC.cos
CCCTTCCTCCGGAGACAACACGGGAAGCTACTCCGAGATCAGGCCTGTCAGATTTAGCAATGGTCGTCTTCAGGTGCTTGCTAGGCGAGTCAGGAATGTTAACAGGGTCAACAGCCTGAATTTCCACTTCGGTGGCATCTTGAACCGGGGCAGCGGCGAAGGCAGTTGATCGGACGGTAAAGAATTTGATTGTGACTGAGGAGGGTGCACGCACTGTTGCAATAGCGTTCCCGGCGTATATGGGACGCGTGAAAGTAGTGCTGTTGTTTGCGGCGTCGTGCTCGAGGGAGATGATGTCAGAAACTGCAGGGACATCGAGTCGTGCAGCTACACGGGGCAAGAGAGATTTTGCGGCGGAGGAAGTGGCCGAGACGACATGGGTGAAGGGAGAAGAATCTGAGAGAAGTTTTTCCAGCAGAGGAGAAAGGACTTCTGGAACGGGTTCTGTGTACTGCGGTGAAGTTGAGTGCAGAACAGAAGAGATTCCCTTGAGCCTGGATGCATGTCAGTCAGATATCAAGTTTTTTGGGGTAGAAGTGAGTTTGGCGCACTTTTTTGCCTGTTCTACGACTCCGGGCACATGGTCGGATCCACCGACGACAAGCGCAGAGACCTTGCCTCCCAGTTGCTCTGCGGCAGTGAGGGCTGAGAGTGAGCCCGAGTCGATGGTGCCCTGACGATGCTCGAGGAAGACGAGGGCATGAGGTGAGGTTGCAGTCGCATATGTGCGAGAAAAGGCCTTGTAGCACTGGATGTATCTGCTGCGAAGCATATTGCGGATGGGGCAAGAGGACGTCGGAGAGGACGATGAGCTCTGAATTGCAAAGATCCGCGATCACGTTCTTCCACTGAGTTCTCACGACCCGCATCGTCGGCCTGAAAAATACAGATGCTGTCAGGTATAATATCCCTCGGGATCCTGGGCTCAGCACGAAAGGCACTTCTGGCTCGCATATTAGCTACATGGAATAGTCATTATCCCCATCACCATCCAACGAACTGTCGAGACTAGGGTGCCAAAAGAGGCAAGAAGACTACGGGCGCCTACCGTCAGCACCCGTCTATCTTTATCTCCCACCTACTCGCAAAGTGCAAACTTAGCCCACTCTCACCTCACCCTCTTCGTGGCCTTCTCGGGCCTCTTACTCACCCGCTTCACGCGTTCTCGAAAACATATCTCATCTATTATGACTCTCACGAAACGACACAGCACCCTGCGCGCTAGCCAAAGCGACGACGACGTCATCGTCGGATCCTCTAGCGCCCTCGAAGTGAATCAGACTACGCAGCGGCTGAAAGACGATATCAGGAAAGGAGCCGAGACGATACGAGAGGCAAGGAAGACTGCTCAACGACCATGGTGGAAAACAGGTCGTTTTCTGTTCCCACTCGGGATGTTGGGTGAGTTCGCTGTTTTTCGTACTTGAAAATATACACAGTTAATATGAATAGTTGGGACACTGCTGGGATTCACGTTCGTCGAGCCTCAGGATCTTCAAGACATGCATACGCAAGTCACCGTTCTCATGGCAGAGTACGGTGTCAACCTGCCTGAGCTCCCAGACTTTGACTTTTCTCGCGTGGAAGCCGAATGGGAGCGACTACGGAGTAGCATACCAGAGGTTTGGAAGTTTAACAACGACGGGCGCGAGTTTCAAGTTGGAGAGAGCATGAAAGCTAGAGGCCTGGATGCTGAATATCCTGTGATATTGATTCCTGGTATCATCTCAACTGTTTGTCATATCATTAATCTCCTTGTTGGCACGACGAAGCTTATACGAGTGCCAGGGGTTGGAATCGTGGTCAACGTCACCAGACTACCGTGCTTTCTTCCGCGAGAAACTATGGGGCGGTTTCAATATGATTTCACAAGTGACGTTCAACAAAGAGAAATGGATAGCTGCAATGATGCTCGATCCTGTTACTGGACTCGACCCTCCCGATGTCAAAATCCGTGCTGCGGAAGGTATAGATGCTGCGAGTACATTTATACAAGGATATTGGATATGGGGCGTCATTTCATGTCATGCCTTATGCGCCTTCGTCTAACGGCACACCAGGTCGAAAATAGTAGAAAACCTCGCAGTCGTGAATTATGACACCAACAATCTGTGTCTTGCTGCCTATGATTGGAGATTGTCATTCTACAACTTGGAAGAGCGCGACGGCTATTTCTCAAAACTGAAGTCGACGATTGAGACATTCAAACGGCGACAAAGACGGAAAGCCGTTATTGCTGCACATTCCATGGGTGCAACGGTGAGCGAGGTGTCAAATACCACGAGTTCACTAACCGACGCGCATTTATCCAGGTTATACTAGTTAGTTTTAGTCACTTTCTCCTTACTATTACCTGATCTTACTAGGTTTGCCCGTTCTAGTACTTGTAAGTCGCTCTCCTTCTGAATAGTACATCTCACTGATCCTTCATTAGTTTCAAATGGGTAGAAGCGCCAGAATATGGCGGAGGTGGTCCGAATTGGGTCGAAGTATATTATCTCTTCTCCTGTATCGATGCCTTTCTCATCGAGCCCGCCAAGGATCACATCGAAGCCTATATTTCAATAGCTGGACCTCAACTTGGTGTCGTAAGCTTTTCCTGCTTCTCAACACAACACGACGATGAAGCAAATCTTCTAGTCGAAAGCTATAGCAGCCTTCCTCTCTGGAGAGATGAAAGACACGGTACAAATGAATCCTGCTGGGGCATATGGTACGTCGCTACTGTCCTTTCCTTCACACCTCCGATGAACCTATCATCCCAGTTCTCGAGCGTTTCTTCTCTCGAAAGGAGCGTCAAAAACTCTTCCGCAGTTGGGCAGGCAGCGCAAGTATGTGGATCAAAGGTGGAAACGCAGTATGGGGGAGTGGCTTGCATGCACCAGACGATGATTGTAATGCGACGCATAGTCACGGGCAACTTATTGCTTTCAGACAGAATCAGGTTGGCACTGCTACAAGAGGAGAGATCTCCAGAAACATGACGGCTGATGAAGCGTCAGAGTGGATTCTAGAGCACACACCGTCAACTTTCCGGGTGTGTTTGTCTTTTTTCTTTCTTTCTTTTTATCTGTGGAGGGTTTTGTTGCAGAAGTTGATTTCGGGATTTGAACAGAAAATGATAGCTACGAATTATTCCTTTGGGATCGAAAGAGATGAGCAGAAGTTGAAGGAGAATGGTAATGACCCAACGAAGTGGTCTAATCCTCTTGAGGTCCAGTGAGTCCGGTGTAGTTTGTGCTTCTTTTACAATCTGACATACTATGGTGTAGGTTACCATATGCACCTTCAATGAAGATTTACTGCGTATACGGCGTTGGAAAGGAAACGGAACGTTCATACTGGTATGCTCGCGGGGAGTATGAACACGACGACACATTCGCCGATGGCGCCGACCCCGAGTGTCACAATCCCTCTGCTGATGGTTGTGTGAGCCCAAAAGCAAGCCCTCTCGATCTTCCATTGGCGGGAAAGAATTGGATAGATGCCGAGTATTCAAATGATGAGAGTATACCCAAGGTACTATATCACTACTTGCTAAGTCCTTGCAGGTACTCATGTATAATCATAGGTACAGAATGGCGTAAAGCTAGGTGAAGGTGATGGGACCGTAAGCCTGCTTAGTCTAGGGGCTATGTGTGTCGAGGGTTGGAAACGCAAGAGATGGAATCCTGCCGGGATCAAGGTTACAACTGTTGAGGTATGCACCACTGTCTCAATGTGGACTCGGTTCCTAAGCTCAAGTACCACTCTCTTTCAGCTTCCTCATCAACCGAACCCAGCGATACCTCGAGGAGGAGCCAATACCAGCGACCATGTCGACATCCTCGGTTCAATTGGCCTTAATCGAATCATCCTTCAAGTTGCTACAGGCGTTGGAGACGAGATTCACGATACTTATGTCTCAAAAATCCAAGAATATTCCAAGAAAGTGCTATGGGATTTAGACGAGTAATACGACAAGTGTAATGTTATTGAGAATATGATTGCCTACACTTCCAAGTTAGTGTTTAATAATTAGGGTATACAGGCATGCTAAATTGGATGGGTTCATAAAACGGACTATCAAGACTTCGAATTTGTTTGAGCAGGGAAGATGGCGGTGAATGTTTTGTAGTCTTCGGATATATGCTTTAGGTAGTAGTGTAGGAGACTTTCGAGGCGGTGAAGGTTGTTGGGTGGATGATGTATTTGTAGAAATTCTTCAGAATATAGACCTTCCAGAATGTTGCTACAACGCCGTGAGTGATTTTCGGAAGAAGAGAATGGGGATGGCGCACTCTGGATAATTTTCCTCCAACCACTCGTAAGAGTCTTTAACAGATTGTAAGCTCCTTTGAGTCGTATCTTTCACGGCTTTGATTTCGTCATCTGAGAGTAACCGAATGAAGTTCCGGGGGGAGGGCTCATGCCCGTCCGTAGGCTTGAACATGTCTGGGTTGTATTCAAGCAACCGGACCATAAAGTCCGAGGCAAACCACGGTTTTGAGATAAATAAGTAATACAAGTCCTACAATATCAGTTTAGTTGTGTCACGTCCTGAAGCTACGAATTTTCAAATACCGAAGCAATAGTCTTTTTGAGAATCTTCATATATACAGTCCTCCATTCGTCTTTGGCTTTGAGGATAGTCCCGAGTTTCTTGGCTTCTTTGGGAGAAAGAGCCTGAGAAGGGTCTTCCGTCGAGTAATATACATTCCATGTATTGAGAGCTAGGTCTGCTTGCTCCAAAATTTTGAGGCGGAAAGACTCTGCATGAGAAAGGACATCGAGAAAGTTGGCGAGTGCATTTTTCTCGATGTTGCCAGATTGCTGTGCAATGACGATTTTGGAGCAAAGAAGGCGACAGGCTTGTTCTATGACTGGGAAGCTGGCAATGACGTTGTCGTCCCTCTTTGCGACTTTGGCTTGGATATGTCCTGTGCAAGAAGGACCGATTCAATTTGAAGGAACATTGTGAAGGGCTTTGAGGGACTTACGGGTGAAATCCTGGAGGCGTTTATTTATTTCCTGAGCCTTGTTCTGGGCCTTTGACACCGAGTTGTCGTCTGTGTCGTCTGGCATAGGGCATCAGAGTTCAGACGAGGAGGGTTTACGAGGACAAGCATGAACTTGAATGGATAACCACCCCTGACCGATGGGCGTCTGAGTAACGTTTACGTCACGGTCGCGTTATGTCACACGCCACATGAAGACGTCACAGCTCTGGCAAACATTGGCAGTAGGCTCAAGAGACCAGGAACAAGGTGTTCAACCACAGCGTTTCCTATAAGGCTCAGTGTCCACGGGGATTGAACGGAACTGTGTTACTCTCTTGTCTTTACATTAGCCTCTTAAAGTCTATCTTTCTGTGCGGCTTCGGCGGAATCTGACTAACACTACTATTGGACACACGCCAATGTTTGGTTTGATGATACGTCGAACTTGTCTTGTCAATCAATGCACGCTCATTCTCAAGAGACTGCTACTCTTCCGGTGGCTTCTTTGTGGACTAGGATCCTCGAGCGAGATTGACGTGACGCGTTGACGCCTCGGAACATCTCGTTGTGAGAAGTTTACCATGTTTTTGGCTCAGTTCCGTCACTCCGCTATTCAAGAGTCGTAAGGCCTCGGGCTATTTTTCGGCCATCCAGAGTCTCTCCTACTCTTCATCGAGGGAGAAGCCTGGACCTCTGAGAAGGTATGTACTATTCTCACACTTCGGACACGGACTACTCTGATCAAAGTTCTGGCCCTTTTTCAGAGAGGGAGAAGGCTGCACCGACGCCCCATGTTTTGATCGAATGGAAAGTTGGAGCTCGAACAACCAAAAGAGGAGCACGAAGCAAAATTCCGACTATGCTTTCCTCTCCAGGTCCGCCGTCGCGTGGTTTTCATCTCGCTACTCCTCCGTCAGTGCCAATAGGGAATTCGCGAACACCACTCGAAAGCCTACTGCCACCGCCGCGTGTGAGATGTCGATCCGTGGCGCATATTATTGTTACCTTGGACATCTTATCAAACGACAACCCTGTTATTGGATCTATCCGCGCCTCGTTGGCAGGATCTTGCTTTTGTGCGACGCTAAGATGCTCAATGATCTATTTGTCCTAGGCTTATATACGGTGGTCACTAGCCTTGGATTTCTTGCTCCTGTTGCAACTCCAAAAAACAAGCAGACATATGCTCAGCGTTTTTGGCTTCCGAGTTCCGATGAGCTAACGTTTGGATGGCAGAAACTGTCCGGAATCCAGCACCAAAATGCCAAAAACTGCCACGAGAACCAGGACGTTGGAACACCACAAACCGTCGGCTTGTTGAACTCGTGTCATCATGTCTTCTCACGAACATCCCTCATTGGGTTCTCGCTGTCAAATTGTTACGAAGCGCTGTCCATGGTTCACCCACCCGAGCGCCAACTCCGCGGATTACATGTCCCTTCCCGTTGTGCCGTTACTTCGAATAATCCCTGTTCTTATTCTTTTGGTCTTCTGTTTTTGGTTTTTTGTGTGGGTTTTGGAGCTGGTTGCCTCTGCCGCTACTGCTATTCCCCAAAGTTTGATTTGGCCTGAAGCTTCGACTTCGAAGGAGCTGGTATTTTGCATGGTTTCTGTTCTCGCTCGGGCCACGACAGAATTTCTGCTTGACTTCGCAGGCATGCCCTGCAATTTTGAAGAGTACAAATATGTAATGCAATCTAGGCTTAGCGCGTGTGCGGTCTTTCTAGCCCCAGACTCTTGCTTGCAGGATGTTCACGACCCCTCTGGTGCCGATGGATACTTAGAGTGCAATCTACTGAGAAACCTAGCAGTGCATCGAATCTTATGTCTAGGTATTGGCCGCTATTGGGCCGCTGTATCCCTGTCATTGATTCGCAGACCACAAAAATTCCGGAAAATGTGAATCTGGCCGGAACGACGGGGAGGTCCACTGGTCGCGTGGAATTCATTATTGGGGAAAACGCCTGGGAGGACCTTCTACCTTCTCGAACTCGACACTCGGGTTGGCATGAGGCCCACGTGGCGACGAAAACAGCCGACAAGGCAAAGATGTCAGCGAGTTACTTAATTATTTGTATCCCGGGATCACGTACGAGGGCGAAATTCCAGAAGAGTTGCTTAGGAAATCAGGAAATTGTGTTGTGAAACCTCGAGTTCCGGGTAGTGGAATCCGAGGAAAATGAGCGTAAGAGTGTATATGGCGATAGAGTCATCGACGGGGAGCTTTTTTGGCGGTGTATATGCTTGATCGCAGGTTGCGAAGATCGAGAAATGGAAGGAAGTGATGGAGATTGGAGGGTTCTGCAGGGACAGAAGAGTGAGGAGGACCTCGGCTTAGCGACGGATGGAAATGAGCAAATCGCTTACCCTCTGCGTCACTCACTATTCTTGATTTATCACAAGTTTATAAAGCCTCCTCCTCCCACTTGACTCTCCCTATCTTTACTCCCTCCTCCCTCATGGCTACCTCCTCCCTGCCACCCAAGGTCAGTTTGCTTGTCGCTACAGCCGCTTGGACCTCACCTTCTTGTAGCATACACAAGTCCTTGTTATCGGCGGTGGACCAGCGGGTTCATACGCTGCCTCCGCCCTTGCTCGCGAAGGCATTAACGTCACTCTCTTAGAAGCCTCCAAATTTCCAAGGTAAACACATCTTCTCTATCCTCATAACCAACGGCTCATCGTAATTCAGGTATCACGTCGGAGAGAGTCTGATTCCATCTGTGCGACATTATCTCCGGTTCATTGGCGCGGAAGACAAACTGGCCAACTACGGTTTCGTGCGCAAGGTGTGCTCTCTGAAAACACCACAATGAGTCTTTCTGACGAGAAGCTAGCCGGGCTCTGCGATCAAATTCAATCAGTTCAAGCGTGAAGGATGTATGTGATCTAAGTTTATTCGTACCTGGAGATAGACTCAACCTTTTTTCAGACACTGATTTTGTAGCACTCGGGCACAACAACAATGCCTGGAACGTCGTGAGTACTTCCATTCCTCAAATGTCGGATTAGACGCGTTGAGCTGACCTCGATGTAGACACGATCTGAATTTGACCAGCTCCTACTCAACCACGCCCGCTCGTCTGGCGCAGCGGTCTATGAGCAAACCAAGGTCGACTCCATCCACTTTGACCCCTCGAACCCAGAGCGGCCCGTTTCTGTTTCATGGACCCACACACCGCCTCCAGGTTTACCGTCTCCCCCGGCCTCGCCAAAGACGTCGACTTTCACGAAAATATTCAGACGGTTTAGCAACGCCGAAGAGCCGTCTAATGGGGTGGGACCCATCCAAGGCACCACGGCATTCACGCACGTCATTGACGCCTCTGGACGCGCAGGTTTGATGTCGACACGCTATCTGCACAACCGGCGATTCAATGCATCGCTGAAGAACATAGCGGTGTGGGGCTATTGGACTGGAGTGGGAAGCTACGGCGAAGGGACAAAGCGGAGTGGCGCACCTTGGTTTGAAGCCTTGACAGGCGAGTCCGCTGTCATTTTTGTTGCTACTCTTCTCATTTATCCTTTTTAGATGAGTCTGGCTGGGCTTGGTTCATCCCACTTCACAATGGTTCTACTTCGGTCGGAATCGTCGTCAACCACAAGGTCTGCAATGCGAAGGCCGACAATCTCCCCCCTGCGCCATTCAACGGTAAACAAACTCCCAATGCTGCTGCTTCTGCGCTAGCTGCGCGTTATATCGCCAATCTGAGCTTCGCACCAGGCGTTGTAAGCCTTATCGGCGAAGGGAAGCTAATCGAGGGCAGTGTCAAAATCGCCAGTGACTTCAGCTATTCTGCACCTTTTTACGCCGGGTCCAATTATAGAATCATTGGTGATGCTGGAGGTGAGCACTACGTGCGATCTTCGAGGACACAGAACACAGGCTGAGATTGAGTCCGATAGCATTTATCGATCCCTTTTTCTCGAGCGGCGTTCACTTAGCCATGACTTCTGCGCTTTCTGCTGCTGCAACCATCTGCGCCTCTATTCGTGGCGATTGTTCAGAAGCTCTTGCTGCTTCCTGGCACACTCAGAGGGTGGCAACGAGCTACACCAGGTCAGTGGCAAACCTCACGATCGAACCTATCAGTACTGATGGAACCCAAGATTTCAAGTCGTTGTTCTTAGTGCATACAAGCAAATCAGATCTCAGACAGATGGCATTCTTTCGGATATTGACGAAGATAATTATGACCGAGCCTTCGCTTATCTTCGTCCGGGTACGTGTCTTCAATAATAAGATGGACAGACGTTGACAACGGGCAAACAGTCATTCAAGGCGCCTCCGAAATGGGCGCTCGTCTCTCTGAGAGCGAGCTACAGAAGTCGCTCGACTTCTGCGTCAAGCTCTTTGATCCGACAACTCCAGAGGACCACGAACGCGCATCCTTCATGAATGGCCTTTCTCGTGACCTTCTTGACGTCAACACCCCTATCATCGACCCTGACGTCCTCGAGAAAACGCTGGGCGTCGAATACTTCACTCCCCTTAGTGAGGAAGACTCTGGGTCTGATACGGAGAAGGCGGTCGAGACTAAAATGGTGTTACACAAGGTCAACGCGAGGCGTCTCATCCACTCCGAATATACCATCAACAACATGGAACTAGAGAACTTGGAGGGCTACGTTGTCCGTCTCGAGAGAGGGAAACTTGGCCTCGTCAAGACGAGTTCTGCCACCGATAACTAGCGGCCTCTGTAAAGAGGATCGCCAAAACCTCATCAAAACTTCCTTACACCTTTTCATGAATTCGTTACGAACCCTTACGTGTCTCTTTCCTTTTGTATCGCTATTATGACTTGACTCATGCATCTTGGCTCTTCTTTAGTACGGACTTAGAAACAATCTGTAGCTCTGCTATCGGTACTCGTTGCTATCTTGTTTTCTAGATCGCTTTCGTACTACGTGTTATCGCTTTCCTAGGTTCTCGTGTGTTCTCTCTTGTCTTTTTCTTCCGTGGACTAGGTTCGTGGTGTCTTCGGGCAGTGTATTATTAGAAACCTGTCTCTTCTATCTGTATTGTTACTGGGATTGGACTCCACAAACGTAACTATATATCCACTTCTATTAAGTAGTATTTTGATACATAGCCCTCATGGGCTTCGCTTGGTTGTTTTATAATAGTGTTTCCGTCGCTTTTGGTATCATCCCGAAAACGATCCGCTTTGTCCACAATTCTAATGATCATCTGGGCTATGCCACATAAGTGTACATAGAGTGCGCTTTATGACTGACATTCCCCCTTCTTATGGCCTAAATTCTGCTCGTAGCAAAACCAGTTTTGACGACGAGACTTTAATTCCGAAATGCCTCCAATCCAAGAGGAAGACCCTAGGTACAGGATTGTTTAAAAATGAGAAATATGCTAATCGTACAAACTCCAAATACAATAAATAGATGTCAAATCAGAGTAAAGATGGACGATGAAATCGTGGGCTAGTCGTGAATCGTGAGGGGTCGTGAGGGGTCATGAATGTCGTGGTACCGTAGAAGGTGCACGTGAAATATGAGCAGGATAACGAGAAAGTCCGTCGTCAATTGGTGAAACAGGGGATCGCATCGGGAAAGGGAAATCATGCTTTTGAGGAGAAGTCGATGTCGGAGGTAGCGTGGATAAGGCATGTTGGTGTCTCAGTAAGCCCAGGCTACGTTCATCCGGATAATGTCCTTGTCTGGTATGATGGGGTTGCCTTCGTCTATGAGGCGACATAGGAGGCGAAACGGAGCTTGGGTGCGGAACATCGACGGTGAAGGGGAGAGAATATCTTTTGTGAGTGGTACCCTTTGAAGAATAGTACTGTACTGAGCTTCGCCGAAGAGCTGCTGACGATTTTGGAAACGATGGTGAGGCCAAAGGTATTGATGGTCGCGGCGCCGGTCGACGTATCGAAGGAATTTGTAAAGGGATAGGGGGTGCAACCAGGTCCGAATCTGAGTATTGGACTCTGTAGATTGCAGACTCTCTCCGATGTGTACCAAGAGGAGAAGTTGACAATAGTGCACCATCGTCGTGTTCAAGGGGGACATCCATGCTGGCGTCCACGGTATCAGCGGTCGGAGGTACATGGGCGTCATCATCCAAGTGATATTGCATCGGGTGCCGCTGATCTGCCATTCCTGATTGATTGGTAACTATGGCGGATGGTTGCGAAGGAATCCAGTGAATAGGGGCTGTTGATTCCACTAATCGATAGCTCTCGGCGGTAGTATCTGGCCTTGCAGTTGCCGTTGGTATCTGATTATGTTCCGCGGAGGGATGATCCATTACACCCTGGAACATTCTCTCCAGTCGTCCTTCAGCGCCAGGACTTTGCAAGGGGTCTTGTTGCCTTGGACTTGGATCGATGACAGGATGAAGGACTGACGAAACAGATGCTCCGAGAAAGTCGGGAAAACGTTCTTGTACGCGCACATTTCCACTTGCACGTCGATGACCAGAGTACTCCTGAGCTGGGACAGGCAGAGGCATTAGTAC
>KQ962020.1:494503-508143 GCA_001563735.1 Leucoagaricus sp. SymC.cos
CGTCCATTTCTGCGACCCATGAGGCTAGGCGGAGGTTGGTCCTCCAGGTCAATGAATGCTGTATTGGGCTCCGCAGCTGCGAGTAGTCGTCGTGAAGCGTCAGGATCTCTTGAAAGATGCCTCGAGTGAGATCGTCGACGTGTTTTGCTTCGTGATGGGCTACGATGCATTGGAGCGTCGCTGGTACGTGCTTCTTCAACTGGACAGGGCTCTTCGTGACCGGTTTGAGAAATACGATTGTAAATCGAACGCCACCACGATTTCTGCCTAGGGTGCTTCGGTTGTCGAAGATCAGCGTTGTCTTCATTACCTTTTGATGAGGTTGGTTATATCGTGAATTCAATGCGGCAGGAAGAAAGAGCTTACGAAGGGTATAGCCTCGCTTCTCAAGTTCCTTCTCGATCTGCTCCTTAAGCCCTTCACTTCTTTCCCTTTTGAAAAACTTGAGACCATAACCGTAATCGTCGCCCGTACCTAGCCATTGCTTCTCCCCACCAATGTCGACATCGACATGCTCAGTAATTCCCACTTGAAGCCGAGGGAGTGTGGGCTGTTTGAGATTGATGTTGTCTCCACCAGAGTCATCGCCGCCATTGCTCCTATGATATTGAGTAGGTCGTTGTTTCCCAAAGATCCCTTCGTAATGCGTAGCGCGAACGGCACCGGTATCAATCACTGGTTCTCTCCCCCGGAACTTGTGCCACATATAAACACAGCCCACCCAGAGTTCCCTAAAAGTTTCACGAAAATCCATGGCATGACCCAAAGACTTCAAACGTGGAGTACGTTCAGGTGAGGGAAGGTCCGACTTTGGGTCGTAGAACGGCCGATAAACCTTGTATGTGAACGCACGGACGTGTAGCAGAGCGAAAAGCCTAATTACAGTCGTTAACTGGTGGTCTGCGCAAAAAGCGGAAGCTGGCATACATCATTTCAAAAGTCTCAAGTAGGGCACCAATGCCGATGTTGATATCTTCTGCGGTCATGTACTTCGTCTGGAGAAGAGTGTGAGCTTATTTTCTTGAATGATCGGGAGCCCTACATCTTTGACCACTCCGAACATGCTCAATATTGAAAGAAACGTTGCTTGCCAGAAAGTAAGGAAGACTGTACACGTGTCAACAGGAAGGTATAGTCTCATGGATTGACCACACACCAACAGCTTTGATTGCAAAGAGCTTCAGCAGTGGCTTGTGTTTTGCAAGATCCTTGGACACCGCAATATAGAGCTGAATAAGACAATACATGGCGACAGTTACAGATAATGAAACGATGATCGTGATCTAACCAGGGGAGATCAGCTCAAATGAAGTGAGACTGTGCTAAGAGACCCATACATATATATGACCCCATCCGAGCCTCCAAGAAGACTCGCAGTACAAGCCCAAATAATCGAGAATGACAGCAATGAAGGTAGTTCTGAGGGTGCATGAGTTAAAGGCCTTGAGTGGGTCTCCAATACTCACACTGGACGCAGCACACAATATTGCAGCACACCCCACTTCATGAGTTGCAAAAAATAAAGGCCATCCTAGAGTAGGATGAGGCTTGAATGACAGACAAGCTACGTCTGCTTACGCACCATAGGCTTCCACTTTATGAAACCGAGAGGGAATACCCAGCGTTGTATTGGTTCGCCTTTCTTGATTCTTTCTGCGTCATTTTGGCGTGAAAGGCCATGTCTCATAAAGATGAGCCTCTGTTCATCTGGATCAGGTGATAAATACATCAGCAGAAGGTAAAAGAATGCGGTAAGGACAGTCGATTCGTAACCATCTCGAATCAGAATAATAGGTGTCGCGTGGTTCTAGAGATCGTTAATCATGGAGTGATAAAGCAAGAAGACTTAAAATTGAAACTCACCCACCACAGATAAGAGGCGAAACTTATGGTAGCATAGAGAGGAACCAGGAAGAGTATCCGAACGACATCTAGCCAGATATCAGCACATGACCAGCACGCGAGCCAAATAAATTATACGCACAACGCTGCTCGCGTTTCTATATGATTTTAGTATCTGCGTGCCACACTCAACAGGTAGGACTCACATTCGTGTACCACTGTAAGTGCTTGTTCACAAGCCACAGCGAGATTACAGTTGCAATCACGGTGAAGCAGCCTGTTAAAATCCAGCCAACCTGTTCGCATGCGTAAATTTCGTCAATGGGAGCTAAGATGCATTCAAACATACGTGATGTACTATATGTTGATAAGATTCAGTCAGTCTCATTATCTTGAAGGTTAAATCTCTAAGCTACCTTGGAACACGATGTTCCCATTCTGAAACAGAGAGGGCGGCGCTTCCGCTCTTTCTTTCCGACATACATCATCGTCTGAAGATGAGGACATCCTCAAGTGTTATTGATACTGTTATTGCCTTCCAGAAGGGGCGAAAAGAGAATCGGTTCGTGATTTGGTGGTTAGCAATAGCGAAAGGAGGGTGTTTTTCAGGGTATCCAACACTCTTTGAAAGTTATGTAGCTGGAGTACCTCTTTGGTTAGCAGAAGGTCATGGATCAGACGAGCCCCTAAGGCTGGCCGATGTTGGGGGTGACCGTCGTGGGACAGATTTAAGGTGGAATGAGGTCAGTCGTCCAAAGGCTTCCAAATATGGTCAATCAGGTTCGAAAACTTATTTCTCATGGCATTGGTTTGGCATTGGTGCAATTGATCGCGCTCATTTAGTGTGGAGCGGAATAGGTCACGGACCTAATTCGCAGATGAGATTTTCACCTGTGGAAATAGGGTGCCTATTTCGCGCCGCGAAAAAGGGCTAATTTGCCTCCTTCCTTTTTAGGCTAATTTGCGCTGATTAGCCGTGCGAAATGGAAATTTCGCATCTAATTCTCAGCGAAGTAGCATTACATACAGCGCTAACTACTCTTTCCTACCTACGACCAACTCATCCACTCATCTTCTTGCATGGAGAAGGCTGCTGCACTTGCCGTCGTCGGTATTGCGGGCCCGTTTGCCTTGTTTAGAGCGGCTTCAACGTCTTTCTCTGGCTCGGTGGCTGGTGTGTCAGATAGGATACCCGTCGGGTATCCTCTACTTCTTTGGTATCAATGTAGCGCTTGTCCTTGATGCTATCGAGAAACTTCGTGTCAGGTTTCTTGAATTTCTTCATAGGTACTATTTCGAGTTTAAGTTTTGCCTTTGAAACTGATTGCGACGAGACTCAGAAGGTGCAGAGAAATAAGAATGGTTGATTGTAGTATCAATCACTCCGAGCCCCTAGTCCCATTTGTATTGGAAATTGCTCAATAATAGGTATTTTCCGGGTTCGTGGTATATACAACTTATAACAATACACTTGTCTTCAAAACTGACACATTCATGATGAGGGCAGTCTATTCGCTAACTTATGAGCAAATTCGCTCGAGCTTGTCCAAATTCGCATGAGTCCCCTGAGGTGTGTGCTGATTAGCTGGAAATTAGCGTGCGAATTAGCCAAGGCTGATCAGCCCCTACCTATTCCGCTCCACACTACGCTCATTGCTTTTGGTACTTGAACACTCTAACTATTGAAATACTCATAAAGCTATGAGAACGACAACTCGCGCCTCGTTTCAGTCTCGACGAAGCTTTTGGTACTTGAACACTCTAACTATTGAAATTCTCATAAAGCTATGAGAACGACAACTCGCGCCTCGTTTCAGTCTCGACGACGTATATGGCCTGCCGAACCTTCAATGACAATAAGTGAACATCGCCTTATGCGACACCCTCTTCTTTTCCCATACTCCACTGGCACCTTCATCAACATTCATGGACGGGACCCGGAGAAGGATACTATTGGGTCGTGAATGCACGATGAAGGTTTACCCTAGACCTTTTCCCCAAACCAAAGAACAATAGCATGCGCAAAAATACTCGCATGGGAATGGCCATATCTACGACATCCCCTTGAAGACCACATGCCTTTGTGCTCAGGGCGATAATGAGGTGTCAAGCAAAAAACAGAGCTCTCTGGATAGCAAAGTTGGTCACTTCGACGCTCCACAATCTGAGCCTGAGACACTCGATTCCATTTTGCAAAGTGGAGGAAGTTCTCCTTTGTCACGAGGCCTGTTCTTCCTTCTCAACATCGAGCTCCGCAAATCATCGACACAGCAAAAGAAAACGCGGAAGTGCATCCGAGCCCGTGCCGAACTCATCCTGGGTGGAAAGTCCCTGAGGAACCTCGAGGTACGTATCCTTATTCTCTCGAGCTGCTAATCTGTGCACATGGTCCATCTTCGATATGTTTTTGGATGCGCAGTCATGATATGATATAAAAACATACTGAAGCAGTTCAAGGTCTCTCAACGTCGTTGTTTCCAAGTTTCCAACAATGCGTAGACTTTTATCATTCTCACTTGTAGTCCTCGCTTCCCTTCCAGCCGTGCTCGGCTTGGGGAGCGCAATGGAAGGACTGGACGAGGCAATGGAAATTCAAAGAGAGCAAATCGAGCGGATGCGTAACATGGTGGGCGCCAGAGCCGACGCTTTCAATCAGAGACTTGCAATGCCACCGTCCTCTTCCATTCCTTTCAAGAATCCTAAAGCCAAACAGTTCTTCGTCGATGGAACAAGGATCCCTGACGTCAACTTTGATGCCGGACCGTCTTGGGCAGGTTTGCTTCCTATTTCTGGGGACCCGCATGAAACACGCAAATTGTTCTTCTGGCTCTGGCCTACGAATAATCCCGCTAATAGCAAGGACTTGGTTTTCTGGACAAACGGTGTGGAAATGTACTTGTTCGCCTAGCATTTTTTCTTTCTGACATCATCTACATAGGTGGCCCTGGCTGCTCATCCCTTGAGGGTTTCTTACAAGAAAATGGTCCCATCTCTTGGTCTTGGGGACAGGCTGAACCTACTCCGTACGGCAATATCGCATCTACTTTATCCATGATTTAAGCTGTTTACCGTCAGAAACCCATTCTCGTGGACCAATTTAGCTCATGTCCTGTGGGTCGAGCAACCTGTCGGGGTAGGCATGACGAGCGACCTTCCATAAATGAAGCACAGCTCACCGATGACGTATGTGGTTCTAGACCGGTTTTACTCAAGGAAATGCCAATATCTCGAACGACGACCAGCTTGCAGAGCAGCTCGTTGGGTTCCTCGGACAGTTTTTGGAAGTCTTTGACGAACTCAAGGGCAACAATTTCTACTTAACAGGAGAAAGCGTAAGGGCGCCATTCGATATGAACAAGATAAGATTCTAATCACACCTCTCTAGTATGCCGGCTATTGTGCGTGATGATCTTGATGCCTCTGCCCTTTCGTTGATGTTTCATACCCAGATGTTCCCTATATTGCGAATTGGATCTACGAGCATCCTGGCCTTGAGTTAAACCTCAAGGGTATCTGGATAGCCGATCCATCATTGTCAAGCGATCTTGTTCAGCAAGATATACCCGCTCTTCGCTTCGCTCGAGCGAGTGCTGTTTTTGACATTTCCCACGCCTGCTGTCACTGATCATTTCCTTTGGTGTAGGCCAATCAAAATGTTTTCCCATTTAATAGCTCTTTCTGGGCTCAATTGCAACACATATCCGACAATTGCGGCTATACTGATTACCTGGACAAATTCCTAACTTACCCCCCGAAGGGCTTGCTACCTTTGGTCGGTACTAATGGAACATTCTCGGTGGCACCCGAATGTCGAATTCATAGCCCCATTCAACGTGCGGTTGGAGTGTAAGTAGAATCACCAGACTTGGCCGATCGGATCTAAACATATTTCTTGCAGGCTGAACCCAGTATTCGATGTCTACCGGTGGGTTTTTCTCCCATCTTAGGCATCTTTTTCGGTTTAACAAGTGATCAGAGTGACAGACACGTTCCCTAATCTTTGTGAGTGCGATTTTCCCCTAAGCCCCGTACTTCTTGCGAATCCTGACGATATTCTAGGGAGTGTTCTTGGCTTCCCACGCTCGACTCAAGAGTTTATTTATTTCAATAGGTAGGCTTATCTTGCAGTTATCTCACTTTTCGTGCTAAAGACTAGACAGGACCGATGTACGTTGACGCCGCTCCTGCCTCCGTTCCGAGCATCTCAATTGATTGACGCGCTTACCGCGCCGATTAAGGTCCAAAATGCCATTCACGCGCCTCACATCGTCTGGTCATCGTGCTCCAACCGGAACGTTTACATCGATCCCAACACTGGACGTGGTGGCCGTGATCAGTCACCCCCTTCGATGCTTAGCGGTGTGATGCCGAACGTGATTGAGAAATCAGAGAGGGTTGTCGTTGTCCACGGCCTTGCAGTGCGTCTAAGGGGTGTTCATTCTGCCCGTCACAGACCTATTTATAACCAACTCCAGGACTTCATCTTGGTCGCGGAAGGGACTCGTATTGCCATCCAGTAATGATCTTGATAACCGAGAATGGCGCATCATTCCTCGCTGACATCTGTTCAGGAATATGACCTGGGGTGGGGCTCAAGGCTTCCAAACCCCAATCGAACCGGAAACTTTCACAGTTGATGGTTTCGGAGTGTTCGGACACACCCATACTGAGCGTAAATTAACTTGTAAGAATCATCTATTGACAATCTAATCGATCACCACTGACTGTTATCGTGAAGATGTTGAGTTCTTCTACAGTGGACATATGACCCCTCGTGAGCTGATATCTTTTTCCGTGAGCTTGGTCGGTTCTCATTGAGCTTCGCCTCCGGCAGAATTCGTCCCTTGGGCCGCGTTTGCCACGATGAATTATTTGTTGGGACACCAAAATTCGGTATCTACGTAAGGGAATATATCCGCTTCGAAGATGAATGCAACGTCGGACAGGCAGAATGTGATGTAGTTTACTTTAGTGTGTCTGACAAAGTATGGGCGGAGATGCCTTAACTTGTGATTGTGGCCCGATTCGGATGAAAAGCAGCAGCGCAGAGTCTTTAATTAAGCTAATGAACCGAAGACAACTGCCGTATACGGTATACAAGGCTGGAGGAGATTTACCCTACGCCGGTAACAGAGTGTGACTCAAACTCCCTGAGATCACAAGATCATTTCTGGTGTAGTTACCTGGCGTCCACTTGAACTCTGCGCTATAAAATACTCTCGTTACCCATTCCATCCCATACCCAATCCCCCAATCACTTACAATCAACATGGCTGAGGAAGCAATTCCCCTCCCTCCCCACCTCACTGGACAGCTTGATGTCCTCATGATCGACAACTTTGACTCATTCACCTGGAACCTCTACCAGCAGCTTTGCCTCGTTGGCGCTAATGTAACCGTCATCCGCAACGACGCTATCTCTCCTGCCCAGTTCTCCCAGCTCAGAATCAACTCTCTCATCATCTCTCCTGGACCCGGCCACCCGCAGACAGACTCAGGTATCTCCAAGGACGCCATCAAATATTTCACCGGCAAGGTTCCTGTCCTCGGCGTTTGCATGGGATTAGAATGTCTTGTCGACCTCTTCGGAGGCTCCATTGGGTGAGGCCTTGTCTCGATCTTTCTCCATCCAATCTCTTCCCCACTTGTGGCTTCGACGAACCGGAAAATACCTATTGACTCTCCGATTACCACTCTTGATCGACGTCTCTCCCTTATATTCCATTACTGACATCCTGATTTAGGTACGCCGGTGAAATCATGCACGGCAAGGTTAGTCGGATAAGGCACGACAACCGAGGCTGCTTCAGGGGCGTTCCTCAAGGCTTGCCCTCTATTCGCTATCACTCTCTGAGTGCTTCCTACGAGACCCTACCTGCTGATCTTCAGGTGACGTCCGTGACGGAGGAATCTGGCGTCATCATGGGCGTCCGACATCGCAAGTATACCCTTGAAGCCGTTCAGTATCATCCCGAGAGTATCCTCAGCGAAGGGGGCGACGATCTCGTCAAAAACTTTCTCTCCCTACGAGGTGGTCTCTGGGAACAGAACCCCGAGGTCCACGTCACTGATCCAGAATTGCCACCCTTCATGCCGGAAGTCAGCGTTCAGGAATCTGTCCCCATCAAAATCAATGGAACCACCGAGAAGGTCCCCTCAATCCTAGATAAAATCCGTCAGCAGCGACTTCTTGATGTAGATCAAGCCCAAGCGACACCGGGTTCGACAACTCAGGATCTGTTGACCCTTCATTCCCTCAACATCTCCCCCACTCAGATCGACTTCCTTTCCCGTATCAAGCAAAATGCTTCCCCCGAGAGGCCTGCCATGTTCGCTGAAATCAAACGGGCTTCGCCGTCAAAGGGCCCCATCGCAGTGAGCATTAACCCTGCTGCCCAGGCTCTTAAGTACGCATTGGCTGGCGCGCACACGATTTCTGTCCTTACTGAACCCAAATGGTTCCTTGGCTCCCTTCACGACATGCTACATGTGCGCCAGGCTGTCGCCCACCTTCCCAACCGACCCGCCATTCTTCGCAAGGACTTCATCCTCAGCAGATACCAGGTACTTGAATCGAGGATCTGGGGTGCTGATTCTATCTTGCTTATTGTCAGCATGCTTTCGGAGTCACTTCTCCGTGACCTTCACAACTACGCTGTCGAGCTCGGCATGGAGCCTCTTGTGGAGGTTAACAATGCGCAGGAAATGGAAATTGCACTTTCCCTGAAAGCTAAGGTTATTGGCGTTAACAACCGTAATCTCCATGACTTCAACGTCGACATGAGCACTACTAGCCGTCTTAGTGAGATGACAAGGAAC
Source organism: Leucoagaricus sp. SymC.cos (assembly GCA_001563735.1). Lineage (NCBI taxonomy): Eukaryota > Fungi > Basidiomycota > Agaricomycetes > Agaricales > Agaricaceae > Leucoagaricus > Leucoagaricus sp. SymC.cos. Next base: position 503,165 of record KQ962020.1, read on the forward strand.
AAGGACGTTGTTCTCTGCGCTCTTAGTGGCATCTCTTCGAGGCACGATGTTGAACGGTACAAGGGACAGAATGTCAGCGCAGTGCTCGTGGGGGAGAGCCTGATGAAGGCGAAGGATGCTGGAGCATTCATCAGAGAGCTTTTCGGCGATATGGAGCCCGCTCCCGTGATCGCTAATGAGAAAGAGAAACCCCTCGTGAAGATTTGTGGTGTCAAATCGCGAGATCAAGCCCTTGCGATAGCAGATGCTGGTGCGGATCTTATCGGATTGATGTTCGTGAAGAAGTCCAAACGCTATGTCGATCGCCAAATGGCGAAGGAAATCTCTGCGGCTATCCGGCAGCGCAGATATGACTTCAATTACAGCACGCCTTCTCCTTCGACCTCTTCTTCGACTGCTCCCTGGTTCACGACGAACGCAAAACGTCTCAACAAGATCACGAAGCAGACGCGTCCACTGCTGGTCGGAGTGTTCCAGAATCAACCACTTGAAGAGATTCTGGAGGCAGTGGCAGACGTTCAGCTTGATCTCGTGCAGCTGCATGGGAACGAACCGATCAATTGGTCTTCACAGATTCCTGTTCCCGTCATTCGTGTGTTCCACCTGGCTTCCTCAGGAGGCAAAATCAAGGGCGTAGACAGCATCACCAGACCAGGTGCCCATCAATTCATTCTTTTCGATAGCTTGCGAGAGGATGGCCTGAGTGGAGGATCCGGCAAAGTTGTGGACTGGGCATTTGCGAAGAAGGTCGTAGATGGAGGAGAACTACTTCTCAACGGTGCAAAGGCGTATATGGGGGCCGCGGACCTCAACGGTACTCCAGCTTCCACGAATTCGATAGGCGACCATCCTCTGCCCATCATGTTAGCCGGTGGTTTGACTCCTGCAAACGTGGCTGACGCTGTGAAACAAGTCACTCCTTGGGCTGTGGACGTGAGTGGTGGCGTGGAGGCGGCAGATGGCGGTATGAAGGACTTAGAGAAAGTGAGGGAGTTCATTGCTCGCGCAAAAGGTTACGCTACTTCGGAATAGAGGATACCACATACCACGACTCCTAACAAGCTTTTTTCTCTGCTTCCGCATGTCATTCCCAATATATCTCACTGGAATCATGCATTTGTATATCGTTGTCCAATGGTCTTTGTACGCTAGATAGACAGGTATAGATTGTACAGATCGCTTTCATCTCCAGTAAATCTTGAAGTATTAGAGCAGGAGTCTTCTGAAAGCTATGAAGTAACGCAAAAGCGCCTGGCGGTTGGCCAGATCCTTCATCCCACCATCTCGTGAATTGGGCAATACAGGAACGTGGCGATACACTTCCGTGACTGCATTTACCCGAGCCCCGGTCTCCACTGCCTGGTGCAACTGCGCCGTCACTTCAATGCGATAGAAAGTAGGGAGTGTTCCTGAGAACGAGATCCCGGGGAATGTCATCTTCTCTAACTGCGGAACTCCCAGCTTCTTCGCCTTCGTATCATTGTTTGCTCGAAATGCAGCAACGGCGCTTGCAACGAGCGTGGCCTCAGCCTCTCCCCTGCCTGGAATCGAGGCGGCGCTGGCGCCAGGAATGGCGTCCCCACATATGATTCCATGGATCCCATGCGAACCTACACCTTTACGTATGTGAGACTTGTCGTCTTTTACCAGGAGGAGAATGATTTCATTTTCGTCACATATACAAAGATCAGTTGTGAGACTATATTGAATCCCACAGAAAACGGAGGGAATAGCGTGGCGGGTGAGGATGAGCCGACGTCCTTGGTCATACCCGGTTAAGTGCAAGAGTCGGTCAGCGAAAACGTCGACCGCGATCTCCTCAGGTTCGTCCTGTGCTAGGTCCAGGTAACGCAACCACCTGTAAGTCGAGTCGTCGGGAGCCTGTGTGTGGTGAGGTATGGAAGCGAAGGGTCCAAGTGCATGCGGGAGTGGCGGAAGATCTTGGAGGGATAAAGGGGAGAAAAACGCTCGGAAAGGAAGATCGGTAACTTTGATGGAAAACCTGTGGAGGTCTGCTTGAGTCCAGTCGTTGCCTGACTTGCACGTTGGGAGGACTGACGACATGGACATCGTTGAAGAGTCGTGGGTAAGTGGTCTCGCCAAAGGTGCTCGGTTGTACTAATCGGTTTGGGTATTCAAGACATTGGGAAAACGTAATGAATAGTCAGATGACAAAACAATTGAAACGGTGATACAGGCGTCAACAAGGCCTCCGGCCTCAGGGTCAATGAACCAATACCTCCTTTTAGGAATTCCATACATTGGACCCATACTGGCAAGTTGGTGCGCTTTCCGACTAAGCGTTCGGAAGCAATGTAAAGGAAATCGTAGCAAACAAATACTGTACAAGATATCAACAAGCTGTAGTCCAAAGGTATTCATTCGGTAATCCATTCCAAGATTCAGACTCGATTTGAGATGTGTCGAGAGAATATTCCAAGTTCAACGTTCAAGAAGCTGATCAAACGGTTTAACAGATAAGAGCGACAACTGATTCATCGCCTTCCTAGGTGAGTGCTAGCGAGCTCGCGCTCGAGCTCCGCACTAGGGTCATCATATACAGGACTGGCTGGCCTCTGTGAGAAGTTACCAGTGGTATATCCAGAAGTGGCGCCGTGGGGAGGGGCATGTTCTTGGACAGGAGAATTGATAATTTCTTCACGAGACGGAATTGGAAGACTGTGATAGTACGCAATGAGCACACTGCATTTGAAAGTAAATGAAGTTGTACGGTGTACCTGTCTTGGCGGCGAATTTGTGATGTTGCTCTGGCCTGGGCCCTTACCTCCGTTCGGAAACTTCTGACTTCCTCAACAATTAGTTTCTTCATCCCTTCTATACTATCTTCCTCTTCGAAGCTAAAGTCGAAGGTCTGTAAGGTTTTTAGTTGGGAAAGGCGTCACTTTGAAACCAAATACATACAGATGGACATGTGGGTTCGTCGGCGGGATCATGCCAGACAGCGAAATAGGGATGATTCAGGGCTTGTTCACAGCTGATCCGTTTAATGGGGTCGAAGTGTAGCATGTGGGTCAGAAGATCGATAGCAAGGGGATTGGCACGAGGGAAAAGCGTCGAGAAGGGGACGCGAGGCTTAATTGGTAGAGATCTAATGTAGTCTTGTGCCTTTGGGACGATCAGTAAAGGACGATTGTTCTGAAGGAAGTCCACTTACGCGGGGAGAGCCAACACGGCGAAGAGTCTCCTCAGGAGGTGTGCCGAGATAGTGTAAGATCTGGTTTAACTGGTCGACATAACTGAGGAAAGATCAGCTGTTACCTCCGACCCACGGCGTATTGACTTACTCCCTGCCCTTGTAGATCGGCTTTCCACCGAGAAGTTCGGCAAGAATGCAACCAATCGACCAGACATCGATAGCAGTGGTCTGATTCGTTGTTAGGACGTTCTGTCGTCTCAATAGAAATTACTCACGTAATTGGCGAAGCTGAGCATAATTTCTGGAGCACGATACCAGCGAGTTGCGACGTATTCCGTCATGAATCCTTGATTACCCGCTGCCCTGGAGGTCCCTCCCCCAGGACTGTAGCCCCTTGCAAGGCCGAAATCACAGATCTTCAGTTCGCAGTCAGCATTAACAAGGAGATTTCCTGGTTTGAGGTCTCGGTGGAGGACATTGGCTGAATGGATATATTTCAGGCCGCATAAGGTTTGGTAAATGAATGACTGGAAGTGGGCGTCAGTAAGCGGTTGGCCGGAACGGATCTGGTTTCATTGTCAGCATCTGATTGACCCAGATAACAACACCCGGATTATGCTCACAATGGCGTGTAGATCGGCTTCCATGAGTTCCTCCTGGTCAATAGATGAGCACCGCCTTCTCTAGCGCGATTAACTGATGAAACACACATAGAGGTAGACCTCATCGAAGTTACCGTCGGGGCGGAAGACAATGTCCATGTCGTACAGACAAGTGATCTACGCGACATCAACGCATTGTAACTGATCCCAATTCCATGATACTAACGTTCTTGTGGCCCCTGAAGTGGCGGAGCAGCCTGATAGCAAAGTTAAGTGATGTGTATCTCGGTTAGGGGGTCATTCCTTACTTGATTTCACGCAAGCAACGTTTTGTGAGAATACGCTGCCGGACAAAGCATCATTGCTAGTTCAATACTCATCATGCTTGGATGTGTACCGACCTTCGTGTTGATATTGGTGATCTTCTTAATCGCGCAGCCTTCACCAGTGCTACTATGGACGGCGGCTATGACGCAGCCGTATGCACCCTGACCAAGCTCTTTCACCATTCTGTATTGAGCATCGACGACAAAAGTCGAGTTCAACGCGGGGAAGGAGTGTCTTGACATCGCCCGCAAAAGCAACGAGTGCGAGGGAGGATGAGGTTGTGTGTATTGGAGGAGGATGAGGATCGGATGGGCATCGATATGATAAATAAGGATTGTGTGATCTATCTGTCAACAATGGTCTCCGCCTGATCTGGCACTGCTTCCATGATCAGCTTTGCCGTTGAAACAAGCTCATCTCTACACGTTCCCTCATCCCTGCTATTCGAATAGACCTGGGTACAGTGACTGGCGAGGTGGGCTGAATGGTCACCATGAACAGCGGGTTAGTGCTGTGGTGGCGGTGCTCCTTATCTATGTCTAACGGCTGGGGGTGTTGATACATTGATCAGCGTAGGCGCGCCCGTGATTGCTTCGGCGCTGCGGTGAGCCAATCAAATAAAAGACCAGCAGACAAACCATGACCTATTCAATAACATTGCAGAGTTCCATGCACCTGGCCAAACTATCCGAGCTCAGAATATCATCCTCTCCCAAAGCATCTGGCTACCCCCGCGTCCTTTCATCGCAATTGTGATCGAATTCTTAAGCGTCGGTGACGGTGACTCTATAAATAGTTGGACGCCATTCACACATACTCGGGCTTCTTACTGCAAGAGACTATTCCTCTTCGAGTGTTTTTATTGAAAAACTTTGCAGGAAACTATACACTCT
>KQ962020.1:508199-525799 GCA_001563735.1 Leucoagaricus sp. SymC.cos
AATGACTACAATAGTACACTACAATTAATCTATGAAGACCGAGATCCCCCCAGCTCAGCTGAATATGGCAGCCTACACCCAAGATAAGCTCCCTCTACACCCAGGGGTGGACAGAGAGCAGGTAGAGTCCCTCGCCCCCATGCTCGCACAATGCGAAGCATGGGCGCTAAGGAGCAACTAGCACAGCCCCCATCAGCTGCCAATGCCAGACCCCCCAGGAGCCCAAATGAGCCCCCGAGAAACCCAGCGACTGCCAAAGAGTGGCTGCACCGTTCTTATCCTCCAGGGAGGTGTGCAAAGGAGAACGCCCTCGGGTTCTCTTTGCAGAATTCAAGCAGCTCCTCCCAAAGCTTTGGGAAGGGCCGAGGAGGGCTGAAGTCAGTGCACTCAGTCAAGATATGCTCATGAGTCTGCAAGCGAGCAGACCCACAAGGGCAGGAATGATCATCAGAAAGCTTAAACCGGCATCTAAACTCCCCGATAGGTGCATGTTTCAGAACTGCCCAGCAAACCCTTGCACAGGTAGGCAAATCATGCAAATGCTTAAGCCAAGTACCCCCAGAGAGGTACGTAGGTGTCAAACGCTTACCCCTCATATCAGTGAGGTGTAAAAAGTCTCTCCCGGAGGAGCCCAATGAAGTGAACTGCCTAGTCCACTCATTGCAACAGGCCTGAGCCTCAGCCATACGAATGTAATTAAGGGTAGTGAAGGGTGAGGCCCCCACAGACACCTTGAAAGTGGGGTCCATCGCTTTGCGATGGACTGCATGATGAAGAGACCACTCCAAAGAGGAGCAAACCTGTACAAATACAAAAGTGCATGAGGGGTCCTCCCCCAACCACTTCTGCAGACGATGACAGACCAGCAGAGCTTGTGCCTGCCCACTGCCAACTGAAGGGTCCACTGCCCACCTAGCCGACGCTGGGTGGTCAGTGAACAAAACAACATGACGAGCGCCCTCCTGCATGCACGCAGTGAAAACGCCTATCTGAATGGCATGAAGCTCTGCATCGGGAGCAGTCACCCTGCCAGCAGCCTGGTAGGACTGCCAAACCAGCACCCCGTCTGCCCAGACCCAGGCAGCAGAAACCACCTGGAAAGCCTTGTCGTGACCCACTGACGCATCAGTGGCCGCCATAATGCTGTCATCAAGTGCAACAGCCCTCTTGAGCTCTGCATTCAACACACATTGGACGTTGATGTCCTCCTCCCTAGGGGAGAACTCAACCATCTGTATACGATCCCTGAAGAGATCTATAAGACACCTCCCTGGGCGAGCTTCCGACGCGTCAGGCTCGAAAGTCTCCAGGGTGACAGGAATGGAATGATACCTGAGGGTGTCAACGACAGCTGACCTGACCTTTTCCACAGATTGGCCAAGCCAGGTAAAATGGTATTGATGAGGGTCCATACCTGGAAACTGCCTCGTACCAAGAAGACTCTTGGTAGAGTGCATAGGCAACAGAGTAAGGACCCAGTACGCAGCCCGAGACCTCAACTTCTTGAGATGTAAGTGAATGGGGATGAGGCCCGCCAGCACCTCAATGCCACCCGTAGGCAAAGTGTGAAATGCACCCATAATCCACACAGCAGCACGCCGCTGCATTTTGTTAAGAGAGGTGAGATGAGCCTTATGAGGATGAAGCTCATGACACCATAGACAAAAGCTGTATGTGGCAATAGGGACCACGCACAACCTGTAGAGCAAACGCTTCTGCTTAGGAGAAAGACCCCTGAGTGAATTACTGAGCATCCCCATGGCCTGCACTATAGAGATAGCCTTGGTAGAATAATAATGGACGTGCTCCCTAAAGGTGAGCTGCCGATCAAAATAGAACCCCAAGTACCGCCAAAATGGCTTGGGCTGGAGAGGTGTATCTCCAGTGTAAGGGGCATAGCCTAGGTCAATAGGCGGATTGTCATTCCCCTTGCGACGCAAAAAATGATAGAGCTCGGACTTGTCATGCTCGAGGACAAGCCCAAACGCCACAAAAAGATCAAATATAAACCCATACATACCCTTGAGGTGTATAAGGTTGTCAGCCAGTTCCCTGGCCTGGGCGATAAGAGTACCATCATCCACATAAGAGAGTACATCATACTCCAGGTGTGACATACGTAAGTCGAAAATCTTGAGCACTGGTGTAAGATAAATAGCAGAGAGGACAGGAGAGAGGGCTGACCCTTGCCCAACCCCCACATCCACATCGTAAAAACCTAAAGAGAAGGAGTTTCAAAGATACTTGGTCTTCCTCCCAACAAGATAAGAGGCAAAGAACCTGCAAACATTCGCTGGGAATCCTTGCCTCGCCAAAATGGCCATGAGCATATCATGGTTCAAAGACAGGAAGAACTGAGCAATGTCAAAGGCCACAACGCTTGTCTTGAGTCCCTTAGCCCACCCAGCCTTAACCAAATGAGTAAGGAATAAACCAGCATTCTTGGTCGACCGCTGCCAAATACCGCCTAGCTGATTAGAATGAAAGATGCCATATTTGACACCATCAAACTGAAGATGCACCAAAAGCATCTTCTCAATCAACTTCCCAAGCATATTAAGCAGAACGATTGGCCTAAACGACTTAGGAGTGGAATAGGATGGTTTACCGGGCTTAGGGATAATCACAGAAACCAATTCCTTAAAATGAGACAGCCAATACCCCACACCCAAACAGGCATTGGCCAACAACAGGAACCTCCCGACGACAACGTCGTCCGAAAATAGCTCCTTCAAATGGACCCACATAACATGGTCTGGACTGGGCAAAGAACATGAAGAGCACACCTGCAGCGCCTCCCTAACTTCTAACACTGAAAAAGGAACCCAATCCCGCTCCCTGAGCGGGGCCAGCTCCCCCAACACTGTGACATCACACTCCTGCCCCGAGGTGGCATTGTAAGTCTGATCAAGAGCCCTCCACAGGGCATCAATATCATGACAAGACTTTCCCCTATGCAAGATAGCCTCACAAGGCGGGAGCTGTCAGGGCTTAACCCAGGCCATAAGATCCCATGGCCTTTGGTTCTCAGAAGCGACCTCCTGAATGCGAGCATCAAAGAAGCGCCGTTTGGCCTGACGTGCAGTTCTTTGAAACAACTTCCAGGCAGCAGAGTCTTGCGACTCCTGATACTGGGTGATAGCCAAAGAGTAATCATCGTCCCACCATGACCAAGACCACCCCGTAACAATGATCTCCTTCGCATGGAAATTCCATGCAGAGGAAAAGACCTCAGCCACTGCAGACGCAGCAGCCTCAATCCGATCAGCAGAAGACAGGTCCCCCACATTGAGGGACCTAAGACCAGTGGCAAGATTGATCAGAAACCCAGATTCCTCTGGGGATTCCCTCGGTATTACCATGCGTGAAACCCAGATATTAATCTTGGATAAAGGAAGCAGAATGGAGATCAGAACATGATCCGATGGTCCACACTGATCAAGATCCAATCTAGGCAGATCAAATGCAGATACAGATGGTGCTGTGAAGATGAGATCGATCACAGATCCAGCAAGATCAGGGTTATGAGGGATATGAGTCAACCCCGGATTAGAAGGCCAAGCCCACTCGAGCCCGACATCAGAGGCCAGCTCCAAAAGGCGCTGGGCAACCAAGGGATGTGAGGTGCAGGACAGATCCCATACCTCTGAGTGACAATTAAAGTCACCTCCCATGTAAATGAAAGCAGGTAGCTGGTCGACCTCCCTAGAGAGAAGGTTAATCACCATATGAGCGTCATCAGAATAGACATTAAGAAGGTTCACTGTCCCACGTGGCGTAAACAGCGACAGGACGAGGAGATCACGATGATTGACAATGTCCCTCCACATGGAGGGACGCAATACTGCCAAGCGCCAGTGCACATAAGCCATGATGTGAGGGTTCTGCCCATTAGAGGGTGGCCTTACCATATAAAGCCAATCAGGGTGCTTAGGCACACCCACGATGTCATCCCCCTCCATAGAGGTAGTCGACACTGTTTGTCTAATAATTCTCCAGGGCAGTTCTTGGAAAAACAATATATCACAAGTGTCCTTGAGAGCCTCAAGTACATAGTCTACATGCACATAGTTATGATTAACGTTCTGCGAGAAAATTTGGATGTCCCCTATCACACCTCCAGAAGACCTAGCGGGGTCCCTAGACATGAGAAGATGAGTGCTGTGAGAATGTGGAGCGACAAACGTCAGAGCGACGACATACCTCCTGATACTTAAGGCAGATCCAGTCCTTATTGAACTGGTGGCACCAGAAGGGGCACTGCCTGGAGTTGGCAGTGTGCACCTGGTGACAATTCAGGCACCAAGGGGAGTGTGGGCACGGCTGGCCAGCAGGAGTAGCTGGGATACCCTGGCAGGCATTTTCTTTACAACAACCCACAAACGCACGATGTGCATTGTGGTAGTGAGTCTCCGCACACAGAGGACACCTAGGCATCTTCTGCTTGCAAGTCTGAGAGGAGTGACCCCACTGCCAGCAATGCTGGCAGAGGGAGGACCCCAGGTTTGCATTGGCCTCCATGATCCTGGCGGTCCAATGTCCAAACTGAAGTGAGCATCCCATGAGGTTAGCGGCATGGGTGCCCCTCTGGGAGTCCCAGACTTCGAAGTAAGTGGTCACTGTATCCAATGACTTAGAATTGTGGATGACCCGAGGGCTGCCCATAAGGACGAAGTGGTTGCAGAGGTTGGAGTCCCTCATCACTGTCTCGACCTGCTGTGCCATGGTTCGAGAACCATCCTGGTGGATAAACGGAACATCAATGAGCTTAAGAAAGCTCTTTGACGCTGGGAGATACGCCTCGCATCCAACAGGTGAAAAGTGTTTGCCCAGCCAGTCACAAATGACAGTGAGCTGCTCAAGAGATGGGACGTCGGTGACCCGAATGGACCACCCACCATACACCACATACACGGACTTGGCCCTGAGCCCAGAAACCTTGTTGTCAGCAAGGTAGCAGTTGAGCAAATGGGGCATCTGCTTGATATTAGGTCTCGCTGTAGGGTCATGCAAGACAAAGAGAACTTGCTTCCTGCTAGGGCCCTTGGTAGTAGCCTTGGGCTTCTTCACAGGAGGAGCAGGGGCAGAAGGTGTGATAGGGCATTTGGCACCTGCCACAGCTGCCGGAGCAGGAGTAGCAGAGGCTGCCGCCGCATCAGCCCATACAAGTGATGTGATCGCAGAGGGAGCAAGGTTAGAGAAAGCCCTGGCCACTTGGACCAAGTTCTCCACTGAACCAGAAGAACCCACAACAGGAGTGGGGGCAGCCCAGGCAGCAGCAGCCGCAAAGAACGGAGCGCCTGGCTTGGAGGCTGAGGGAACAGGAGATGGGGGTCCCTTAGAGAAGAGCTTAGCCTCTGCCGCTTTCTTTGTCTTTGCCGCCTTCGAGACCTTGGGGGCCTTGGGAGGAGGTGGGGCAGGAACAGTCCCAGCAGGCTCACCAACCAGTGCATTCTCAGGCGGGCAGTCAGGAACACTAGGGGGAGGGGGGGCGACATCCATCCGCGCAACCTCAGGGGAGACAATCTCCACAGGAGGGGCAGTAGGCTCGTGCATGGGGACATCCTCCAATGACGCAGAAGGAGCAAACCAAGCAGCCACCATGTCATACACAGTAGCATGTGCAGTATCCATAGGGTCAGCCAAAAGACTGCCCCATGGCTCAATAGAAGCGAGTTCAGCAAGCCCAGTGATGGGCAAGCCAAACCCGGGGGGGAGAGAAGAAATGCCTCACTCGGTCGCACGCCTCAAGAAGTTGAGAGCACAATCGAGGAACACCCGAACTGCTTCAAAATTCACCTCAGAATCCACCGATTCATCATCCAGGGCGAGAGGGTATGGCCCCAGAGGGGCACTAGCCTGCAGGAGGGCAAGGTGTTGAGAAGTAGACTCCTGGAACAAGTCTTGAAAAGCAGCAGAGGGGGTGCCAAGAGGAGAGCCCTCAGGAGAAGTGGCCCTAGAGGAGGCATGCAAAGAAAGAGGGCTGTGATGATGACTTAGACGTCGAGCAGCCTGGTCGGTCCTGGTGGCCGTCCTAGGTGTATGGCCAGGGTCGAGAAGAGGGTCCACGTCACTCACTCCCTGGAGAAACCCAGAGGAGGAGGAAGGAGCAGAGGGAGAAGGGGCATGACCAGAAGACAGGAGCACATGAAGGCACTCCAGCAACTGATTACTATGGAGACCAGACCACAGGGGCAGGGGGTCAGCCATGTTTGAGAGGAACTGTTAATCCAACTATCAAAAGGGCGGATGAGACTGTGCTGGCAATATACGATGACGACAGGAGTGTTTGCACTTGTTTACTGACTGAGAAGGTGAGAGTTCCAGATCAAGAAATGATGCATGGTTTAGTCTCAAAATCTGCCCAAAATAATCAAAATCAAGATTGATGGCAAAGTAAAATCCACACCAAAGGGTAAGTCCCTTGCCATTTATCTTCAAACCACTCTTGTTCTGTAAATCAATATTCTGGCTATGTCTGTGAGCATTTTTGAGAGTGTATGAGCTGAATTAGTGGAACTGTGGCCATTTTTCTGAAGCATGACATCTGAGGGTACACTCAGCCAACCTCGGAATCTCCTTGCATGTATTTTCTGCTTCTGGGGCTTGTTGCCCCCATATTTGGCCTCAATTGTTGCAAAGGTTAAATCTCAGGCTCAGAAAAAAAAAGTAGCCCATGCTGAGCTCAACAGGAAATTGGATGAGACTGCTAAGGTATATCATGATCATCTCTTCTTTCCCACACACCACCATCACCTAGGTTTTGGTCGTGTTCTAGTAGTTGCTATGTCTGAGAATAACACTCAGTTTATATGCAATCTGAAGAATTGTCCTTGGGATGAGGACATTGAAGTTGAGTCTGAGGCTGAGATGTTGAGCCTGACTCTGTTGCAGGGAGGTGATGCCAAAATAGCAGGCCCCTCTACTCCTCATGCATTGGTCCTCCCTTCTGGGCCACCTGATCCTGTCACACCCATTCCTCGTAAGGGCAAGAGCAAGAAGAAATGTATCTTAGTTGTTATTGAGCTCATGCTCTCCCAGCCCTACCTGGTGCCATCTATGTCATGCCCTGCTACTCCTGCTCTCTGTTATGAAAATGTAATATTTTATTGCATTTTTATAATATTTACTTTAGCACTGATTACTTTAGTGCCCAACTCTTTAAATGCTAAAGTCATTACATTGAAAGTCCACTAGGACATTTGCTACAACTCTGTATACATTCACTATAGCTCAATATATGTTTACTATATTGACTATAGTATTACTCCTATAAGATGTCTAAGACATCTGCAACAATAGAGCATCTCTAACATCTACACCTAATAACTTGTCTTACAAGTTATGTTATTGCTACCTGGCCTATCTGGAAAACTCGGCGGGCCTTACCACACACTCTAGTGACAAAGGTCTAGCCTAGAGCAGAGTATAATGTGCAAAGGTTATGTGCACTGTAAACACTAATACATGAGTGAACACAAGCAGAGTTTAAGAGAGCAACTGATAAGAGCTCAACTAGAGTTATCATGCAAGAGGTTTATGCACGATATAAACTAGTATATAACTTGGGGTTATACCTACTAATATATTGGCTTTATATATAAGTATAGTACTACCTACTATAGATGATAACTTGGTCTAAAATGAAAGTAGGGATTACACTGGGATCTAGACAAGGAAAAAGTGCTGAGGACCACTGGTGAGCACTTTAGCAAGGAGAATGAGAATGTGGCAATATACTATATATTGGAAAGGGGATCTGTCCAAATATAGGCATGGATTATGCTAGGAAGTAGGGGTCAAATATAGAGTCATTAGAAGGATAAATAAATGAGTCCAGATCAAATATGATGTCACCATCTATATATGGGAATGAAGTCCTGGTGATCATAACATTATCCCTTTTGTAAAGATTGATCTCTATATTAATCTCATTAATGATTGAAGCATCCTTTTCTATCAATGTTGTAGTCAGCTACTGAATTGAAGTTGGTATAGGAGTCGACATCAAGGAGATCGGGGGAATAGTTGTCATATCAGTTTTTGGGATGAAAATCTGATCCAGTTGTTCCATCTCACATTGATTGCCTGTTGCAATAATAGGGATGAGATCAGATTGGTTGATGGTGGTGAGGAGAAATAGAAGATGAACTTGATATTGTCCTGTCTGTGAGTTGGTCTGGTAGAAGATGTGATCAGATGCTATAGTCATTAAATACAGTGGTAAAGATTCTGGTGTGAGAAAGAGGAATGAGAGCGACTCAGATTAGGCATTGTCAGGTAGGTTGGCTTTGACATTAGTCTTGTCAATTAAGAGCTTCGATGAAGATAGCTCTTGGGGAGGGTTGCTCATCATTGGGGATGGTTTGCTGTGAGATGGAGATGGTGTTGGGATAATTAGAGGGGTGGGCCAGGATGGGGATGAGGGTATTGGGTCAGGTAAGGATATGTTCACTGGGGTTGCTGGTTTGGGGAGGAGGGGGATATTGTCTAAATTCTTCTTGTGTTCCATTACAATTAGCTAGAGTGGGTATATGAGGTTGTCAAACTTGAGCTGGGCTGGATTGTGATGTGGAGGTGGGCAATTGGGGGCAAATAATAGAAGGAAGAATTTGTGATTGATTCTTCAGTTGAGGATTTTCTGGACACTGGCAGCCAGTATGCTCAGGACTATATTGGCAGCAACCAGAGCAGTAATAGCATGCACATTTCAATTTGATATGACCCAATTGACAGCAGTGGAAGCATCTTCTTCTGTATCCTGGTAGGGAGGAGGAGGATCATTGGAAAGAAGTTGTTGGAGCTTGTTGATTTCTGTCATCATCATTGTGGTTAGCCAGCTTCTGATTTTTGTTATGTACCAGGGGGCTTGGGTCTTCAGTTGGAGTTGATCGAGGGGTGTCATTAGGATAAGGAATATCCTTTGTACATGTCTCTCTATGTTGTATATCTTATTGTAAAGTTCCTGACCGCTTTGCAGTGCAATCAAGTAAGAGGAACCTTTGACAAATCTTAAGATGGTGATGGGGGAAGTCACTGTTATCCAGGTCCTTATAGCTCTTGATGGCATCATAGTATGCAAGTGTGGTGTGGCATCGCTGATGAAGTGCAGTAAGGATGCTCAACCAGAAGGTATTGAACAGGGTAGCTATTTGTGGATTATTATTATAATAGGTAAACATGGAGGAGTGGGTTTCTCTAACACAATCAATGGTTGAAAAGAGTTGGGCCTATATTTGAGTTGTGGTAGTGGGGGTTGGCGGTGAGAAGTAATAGGAGCTTTGATGTCAAGAACTGTGATTAGTGGAGGAGGTTGTGGCATATTGGTCAGAACTGGTGGTGTCAGTTATGTGTCCTGTTGGTATTGGATCTGGAGACTGGAGAGCCATGTGGTAGGCTCTGAAATGGGCAGAGATATCTAACTGGCTGTCAGCAGCGGTGTCAGAGGAGGAGTGGTGATTCACTCATTCAAGATGTTGTCAGAGATACTCTCATTCATCATTGGAGCACTATTCAATGTCAGGGTGGAAGAAGGAAAGCATGTTGAGGTGTTCCCAAGGTTGGATGTCATTGGACATATAGAGGTACAGAGGTGTGGTATTTGGAATTTGAAGAAAGCAATGTTTAGAGTGGGATGTTTAGTATGTTAGAAAGAGGAGTGGGGATGTGGTGGGGGTTTTATGTTTTATGTGAGCAGTACTTTCACTTAATTGGCTTGAAGCAGGTTCCTGCATTGTCCTGGGATAATTTATTTGCATTTTTATACTCCTTGAGTAGTTCTTCTGAGTATTTGAGGTCGTCCTCCCATTCCCAAGTATTGTCAGATGGAGAATAGTCTTTCCACCTAATTAGGTACTTTATATCCTGTGGAGTTCTCTTGTGCTTGATAATCTTCTTGACTTTATATTCTTTGAAACTGTCCATGAGGTTGGGTGGTGGGTCAAAGAAGTTAGGACTGTATTGAGAGGTTTCCTTATATGGAGTGAGGAGCGAAGCATGGAACTAGTTGTGAATTTTCCAATTATAGGGTAGGTTGAGTTCATAGGTGACTGGTGAGAGTCTTTGACATATTTGGAAAGGTCCTTCAACCTTTTGGGTATATTTCCATGAAATGTCCTTGTTTGCTGCAGTAGCAAGGTTTTAATTGTTAAGCCAGACTTTCTGACCAACTTCAAAGGGTTTCCAATTTGGGTTATTGTAGCATCCAAGTATTACTTGTCTAGCTTTCTTGTGGGCTTCTAGGGCAAGCTGGCAAGATTTCTCTAGTTGCTTAAGATGTTTGTCTATAGCAGGTACTGTGGTTGGTTTTGTGGTAGGGTAGGTTCAGAGATTGTAGCTGTAGAGCAATTTGAAGGGAGTGTGTTTTCATCCAGCATAGCACTGTGAGTTGTGAACAAATTCCACAGTTGATAACATCTTTTTTCATTTTTGGAGGTCTCCATTGCAGTAGATGGTGAGGTATTTTTGGATTTCCTAATTGAAGCATTCTGTGGTTCCGTCTGTTTGAGGGTGAAAGGTGGTAGAGAGAGCTTGTTCAATACCAATAGCTTTGGTGAGGCCTTTCATGAAGTGTGATGAAATACAGAGGTCACAATCACTGATGATCTTTTCAGGAATTCCATAACATAAAAATACTCTTTCATCGAGTAGTTCTGTGATTTTCTCAGAGGTAGCCATTTTTGATGTTGGGATGAGTATTATCCCTTTTGTAAGACCATGGTCCACCATGGATAATATGCAGTCACAGCCGTCTACAGGTGGTAGGTTGGTGATTAAGTCTATGGAGATTTGGGTGAATGGGGCAGTGGATTTAGAGGCTGTGATTGGCATAGGGGGTGGTTTGGTGGGATGATGGTTGATCTTGAATTGCTGGCATTTACCATATCCATTGACATAGTTTATGACAAAGGATTTCATTCTGGGCCAATAAACGAATAATTGGAGCTTTCGAAGTGTTTTGGCAATTTCTGGGTGTCCTGCAGTAGAAATATCATGACAGCATTGTATGAGTTGGCATTTTATGACAAGGTTGTTTGGGATGGATAATTTGCCATTTACATGAGGCAATCCTTCAAATCCTGGGGATTTTTGAATGAGAGTAGTGGTAGCATCATCAATGATGTTTAATTCTTCTTTGTTAAAGAATTTATTGGAGAGTGCAGTGACATTGTGATTATCTTATCTGTCAGTTCATGGTCAGGGTGATGAGATAAAGCATCAGTGGGTCCATTCTTTCATCCAGCTATGTGTTTAATTTCAAGGTCAAATCTAGAAAGATATTAGGTCTAGCATGTTATTGCTACCTGGCCTATCTGAAAGACTCAGTGGGCCTTACCACACACTCTAGTGACAAAGGTCTAGCCTAGAGCAGGGTGTAACATGCAAAGGTTACATGCACCATAAACACTAATACACAAGTGAACACAAGCAGAGTTTAAGAGAGTGACTGATAAGAGCTCAACTAGAGTTATCACGCAAGAGGTTTATGTATGATATAAACTAGTATATAACTTGGGGTTATACCTACTAATACATTGAGCTTATATACTAAAGTAATACTTCCTACTATAGACAATGACTAGGTCTAGGGTAAAGGCAAGGATTACACTGGGATGTAGGATAAGGGAAAGTGCTGGAAACTACTGGCAAGCACTTTAGCAAGAAGAACGAAGATGTGGCAACATACTATGAATTGAGAAGGGGATCTGTCCAAATATAGGCACAGATCATGCTAGGAAGTAAGGGTCAAATATAGAGTCATTAGAGAGATAGATAAATGAGTCCAGATCAAATATGATGTCACCATCCATATATGGGAATAAAGTCCCAGTGATCATAACATTATCCCTTTCATAAAGATTGATCTCCATATCAATCTCATTAATAATCAAAGCATCTTTCTCCATCGATGTTGTAGTCGGTCACTGGATTGAAGTCAGTATAGGGGTTGACATCAAAGGAGTTGGGGGAATAGTCATCATACCAGTTTCTGGGACAAAAATCTGATCCAGTTGTTCCATCTCGCATTGATTGCCTGTTGCGATAATGGGGGTGAGATCGGGTTGGTTGATGGCAGTGAGGAGAAATGGGAGATGAACTTGATATTGTCCTGTCTGTGAGTTGGTCTGGTAGAAGATGTGATCAGATGCTATAGTCATTAAATACAGCAGCAGAGATTCTGGCATGAGAAAGGGGTATGAGAGTGACTCAGATTGGGTGTTGCTAAGTGGGTTGGCTTCGATATTGGTCTTGTCTGTTTAGGGCTTCGACAAAGACAGCTCTTGGGGAGGGTTGCTTATCATTGGGAATAGTTTGCTGTGGGATGGAGATGTTATTGGAATAATTGGAGGGATGGGCCAGGATGGGGACAGGGGTATTGGGTCAGGTAAGGATATGCTCACTGGGGTTGCTGGTTTGGGGAGGAGGGTGACATTGCCTAAATTCTTCTTCTTGTGTTCCATTATGACTAGCTGGAGTGGGTATGTGAGGTCATTGAACTCTAGCTGGGCTGGATTGTGATGAGGAGGTAGGTAATTGGGGGCAAATAATGGAAGGAAGAATTTATGATTGATTTCTTGGTTGAGGATTTTCCAGACACTAGTGGCCAGTATGCCTGGGACCATATTGGCAGCAACCAGGACAGCAATAGCATGCACATTCCGATTTGATATGACCCAATTGATGGCAGTGGAAGCATCTTCTTCCATATCCTGGTGGGGAGGAGGAGGATCATTAGAAAGAAGTTGTCTGAGTTTGTTGATTTCTATTGTCATCATTGTGGTTAGCCAGCTCCCAATTTTTGTTATATACCAGGGGGCTTGGGTCTTCAGTCGGAGTTGATTGAGGGGTGTCATTAGGGTAAGGAATATCCTTTGTACATGTCTCTCTATGTCATAAATCTTGTTGCGAAGTTTCTGACCACTTTGTGGTGCAATCAAATAAGAGGAACCTTTGACAAATCTTGAGATGGTGACAGGGGAAGTTGCTGTTATCCAAGTCCTTATAGCTCTTGATGGCATCATGGTATGCAAGTGTGGCATGGCATCATTGATGAAGTGCAGTAAGGATGCTCAACCAGAAGGTGTTGACCAAGACAGCCATTTGCAGATTATCATTATGATAGATGAACATGGAGGAGTGGGTTTCTCTAGCATGATCAATGGTTGAAAAGAGTTGGGTTTGTATCTGAGCTGTGGTGGCAGGGGTTGGTGGTGAGAAGTGATAGGGACTTTGATGTCTAGGATTGTGATCAGTAGAGGAGGTTGTAGTGTATTGGTTAGAACTGGCAGTGTCAGTTGTGTGTCTTGCTGGTATTGGGTTTGGAGACTGGAGAGCAGTGTGGTAGGCCCTGGGATGGGCAGAGGTATCTGACTGGCTGTCAGTGGCAGTATTGGAGGAGGAGTGGTGATTCACTCATTCAAAATGCTGTCAGAGGTACTCTCATTCATCATCTGAGCACCATTTGATATCAGGGTGGAAGAAGGAGAGTATGTCGAGGTGTTCCCAAGGTTGGATATCATCAGACATGTAGGTGTGCAGTAGTGTGGTATTTGGAATTTAAAGAAGGCAATATTGGAGGTGAGGTATTTAGTATATTAAGAAGAGGAGAGGGGACATGGCAGGGGTTTTATTTTCTAAGTGTGCAGTACTTTCACTTGGTTGGCTTGAAGCAGGTTCCTGCATTGTCCTGGGGTAATTTATTTGTGGTTTTATACTCTCTGAGTAGTTCTCCTGAGTATTCAAGGTCATCCTCTCATTCCCAAGTATTATCAGATAGGGAATAGCCTTTCTACCTAATTAGGTACTTCATACCCTGTGGAGTTCTCTTGTGCTTGATGATCTTCTCGACTTTATATTCTTCGAAACCGTCCACAAGATTAGATGGTAGGTCGAAGAAGTTAGGACCATATTGAGAGGTTTCCTTATATAGAGTGAGGAGCAAAGCATGGAACTGGTTGTGAATTTTCCAATTTTGGGGTAGGTCAAGTTTGTAGGTGACTGGTGAGAGTCTTCAACATATTTGGAAAGGTCCTTCAACCTTTTGGGTATATTTCTATGAAGTGTCTTTGTTTGCTGCAGTAGTGAGGTTTCAATTGTTAAGCCAGACTTTCTGACCAACTTCAAAGAGTTCCCAATTTGGGTTATTGTGGCATCCAAGCATTACTTGTCTAGCTTTCTCATGGGCTTCTAGGGCAAGCTGGCAAGATTTCTCTAGTTGCTTAAGACGTTTGTCTACAGCAGGTACTGTGGTCAGTTCTGTAGTAGGATAGGTTCAGGGATTGTAGCCATAGAGCAATTTGAAGGGAGTGTGTTTTCATCTAGCATGGCACTGTGAGTTGTGAACGAATTCCACAGTTGGTAATATCTTTTTCTATTTTTGGAGGTCTCTGTCATAGTAGATGGTGAGATATTTTTAGATTTCCTAGTTGAAGCATTCTGTGGTTCTGTCTGTTTGAGGATAAAAGGCAGTAGAGAGAGCTTGCTTGATACCAATAGCTTTGGTAAGGCCTTTCATGAAGTGTGATAAAAAACAGGGATCACGATCGCTGATGATCTTTTCAGGAATTCTGTAGCATGAAAATACTCTTTCATTGAGTAGTTCTGTGATTTTCTCAGAGGTAGCCATTTTTGATGTTGGGACAAGTATTATCCCTTTCGTAAGACCGTGGTCCACCATGGACAATATGCAGTTGCAGCTATCTACAGGTAGTAGGTTGGTAATCAAATCTATGGAAATTTGGGTGAATGGGGTGGTGGATTTGGAGGCTGTGATGGGCATAGGGGGTGGTTTGGTGGGGTGGTGGTTGATTTTGAATTGCTGGCATTTACCACATCCATTGATATAGTTAACAACAAAGAATTTCATTCTGGGCCAATAAACAAATGATTGGAGTTTTCAAAGTGTTTCAGCAATTCCTGGATGTCCTGCAGTGGGAATATCATGGCAGTGTTGTACAAGTTGGCATTTTATGATGAGACTGTTTGGGATAGATAATTTGCTGTTTACATGAGGCAATCCTTCAAATCCTGGGGATTTTTGAATGAGGATGATAGTGGCATTATCAATAATATTCAGTTCTTCTTTGTCAAAGAACTTGTTGGGGAGTGCAGTGATATTGTGGTTGTCTTTATCTGTTGGTTCATGGTCAGGGTGACGAGATAAGGCATTGGTGGGTCTGTTCTTTTATTCAGCTATATGTTTAATTTTGAGATTGAATCTAGAAAGATATTGGGTCCAGCATGCTTGATGTTGGCTGAGATCCTGGGGTTTTCTCCATCTTTTTAGATTTTCATAGTCTGACCAGATGATAGTTTTGTGAGAGGATCCCTCGATATAGTGTCTCCATTCTTTGAGAGCACAGATAATGGCAAAGAATTCTTATTTGGAGCAGTGATAATTGTATTCTATGGCAGTGAATGATTTGGAAAGATAGGCAATGGGATGTTTAGCACCATTGTTGTCTTTTTGCAGAAGAATAGCTCCTGAAGCAAATTGTGATGCATTGTATTCGATTTCAAAGAGTTTTGCATAGTTGGGCATGAGCAATATGGGTTCTTTGAGAAATTTCTCTTTTAGTTAGATAAATGCTGTGTTACATTCTGGCATCCAGGTAAAGGGTTTGTTCTTGCTCATAAGCACATTAAGGGGTCGTGCATGGTTGGCATATCAATGAATGAATCATTGATAGAAGTTACAGAATCCAATGAATTTTCAGACATCTCAGATGCATTTCAGTGTAGGCCAATTCTTGATCCCTTTTAGTTTGGTAGGGTCCATTGAGACTGAGTTGGGTTTGATGATAACACCAAGGTATTCAAGGGTTTGTTAGGCAAACTTGCATTTTTCAGTCTTCAAGTAGAGATCGTTATCTTGAAGTATTTTTAGAACTTTGTGAGTGATCCATTGAAGTTCTTCTTTGATCTTGGTATAGATCAATATATTGTCTAAATAGACTATTATGACACCTTGATTAATGAGGGGGTGGAACAGAGAATCCATTATTGATTGGAACATGGCGGAGGAATTGTACATTCTGAAGAACATGACAGTGGGTTTGAACAAGCCTTTGTGAGTCTTGAAAGCAGCTTTCCATGTGTCTTGTGGGCAAATCCTAACATTGTTATATCCAAGGCATACGTCAAGCTTAGTGAAGTATTTAGCATCTTTGAGTTTGTCAAGGATTTGGGATATAAGGGGAATAGGATAGGCATTCTTGATAGTGTGTTTGTTAAGGTAGCAATAATCTTGGCAGGGTCATAATTTTCTATCTTTCTTTGGATTGTCTTGTCATTTGGCTTTAAATTGTTGGTCGAGAAAAATGGAGGCAGAGGTTTTGAAATTGATTTCTTCAAAATCTTGTCCTGTTGGTTCAAGATAGGACATGTTGTTAATTTTGATGGAGTGGTTGTCTTCATACATTGAATTAACAAGTTCTTGAAATCATTTTTGTTTCCAAAGGTGTTGTCTCCATTGTAAGGTGCCATTTTCCCAATCAATATCTGGGTTGTGTTATTGTAGCCATGGTAGGCCTAGAATCATTTGAGGGCATCCTAGGCTGATGACTTTGGGTTTGATATCCATATCAATTCCATCAACAGTTATGGTGAGAGGACAATAATATGTAGCTGTTCCTTGTTGGTTGGTTGTACTATCAGCATTTCCAATAGTGACAGGGTTCTTGAGAGGGCAAAGGAGGGGTTCGAGATTGTGAATGTGAATGAATGAAGAGTCAACAAAATTTCCTGATGCACCAGAGTCAAGGAGAGTGAGGATTTCCATGTTTTCCTTAGAGTTTGAATCTATGTTAAGATGACAAGGAAGATGTATTACTCAACTGGATGACTGGTGGAGTTGTACATCATTTATAGAATGTCCTGCATTCTTAAGTGGATAAGATCTCAAAGGTGGGGAAAGAGAAGAGCTTGATGTGGCTTGGGCAAGTCTTCTTAGGCAAAATCCTTTATGTGTTGGATATCTTGTTGGGAAATTGAGTCAATAGTGTTGATTTCTTCATAAATTTCTTCTACTTTGCTTTCTTCAGTGTCATCTACAATTTCTTGTATTCCTAGCATTTTCTTCTTGCTAAGGTGATGTTTCCCTTGTTTGTTTTGTGAAATGGTGTTTCAAGGGATATTTCAGGAAAATTTGGGTCATAGGGATGTATTGGATGATGAAGAAATTTGTGGGCTGATCCTGGAGGATAGGGATGGTCATAGGACTTCTCTGAGGGGGCATTTCATGACATGGTGACCTGGTTTATGGCAACAGAAGCAACTGCCTGAGTTCTAGTCGCATTTCTGTTCATTGGTAAATATTGTGTTGAGGTGTTCTTGTACCAGCTGTTCTGTGGCAGCTTTGACTTGTTCTTGGAAGTTTGATTCGTTGTCTTCTGATTCAGAATCAAAGTCAGGGTCAAGAAGTGTTTCATTTGCTTCCAGGTGGATATTGTTGATCCTGTCTGTGATGGCATCAATATCCATCACCATAGGGTCTTTCTGTGGTGGCATGGTGTGAGGAGGAAGGCTCAGTCTATAAATCAGAGTTTGGTAATTTGACAATTTATGTTTTTGACGTTGGCCTGTTTGATGTCCTCTGGAAT
>LSHD01002225.1:0-10306 GCA_001563735.1 Leucoagaricus sp. SymC.cos
TGAATAGCTTGAATGGTGACATTGAAATTTGTGACTAATTGGCCACTGTTGAAGTAGTATGAGCACCATAGCTTGCGAAGCCATGAGCCACTGTTATGGTATTAGGGCCAAATAAAGTTGTTTTTGAAAGATTTGCTCCTTAGATGTAGGAATGATGAGCCATGATACAATTTGTCATTTAGAAATGTTTTTTGCCATAGGCTTTTGGCATTGTCAGTAGCCTTTTTTTGAAGAAAATCAAATGAGGTGTGAGGGAGGTTAGGGTTCACAGGACAAATATCAGATTTAGCAATGTTGTGAACTTTGCAGAATAGGCAGCAAGACCGGCGAGGCTGATCAGGTGGAGTGTTGCAGTTGCATTTGGCACTCTGAGTGAATATGTACCAAAAATCAATATGTGACATATTGGAGGATTTGAGCCAGGGTTTAATAGCATTAGATAGAGCAAGTGAGTGATTTTGGCTGCTGTGGATGGATGAGTCTAGAAGGCATCTAGACAAGGTGAGATGATTTGTGATGACTGTGATATGATCAATGTTAGGGATATTAATAGCTTTGCACAGTCCAAAGCATTGAGAAGCGAGCTTGGTTTTGGCAGATGTGCATTTGCTGGTCGCACACTGGAAAGTGTGTAGAAGCTGGCTGCAATGCCATATTTGATAACATGCAGCAGCTTGAAGGGACATGTTGTCAGGTATGTGTCCATTGGTGATGACAAGTAACCTGTTGAGTAGAGTGTGGAGTACAGAGAGTTCAGCATCCAGTTTTCGGTAATAAGCACCAAGTTCATCGATGTTAGACCTGTTGTAATAGAAAAATTTAAAACGGTCAGAATATAAATCAAGAAGATGAGATCCAAAATGATTCAACTTATGAAAAGGAAGAAATTTTGTAGATATTTTGTTGAGAACAATATCAGAGTCAGTAATGGGACCAACAATTGTTTTGGAAAGATTATCAATGGCCATGGGATGGAAAAGCGCACTTTTGCTATTAATAGTGCTAACAAGTGAGAGGATGGGATGTTTATTGTCAAACTTTGAATAGCAAATGCTAGCATGTTTGGCAAGTTTGGATAAATGAAGTTGGATGGGAATGAGACCAGCTAATGACTCAACTGCCCCAGATGGTGATGTACAAAAAGTGCCAGTGATCCATAATGCAGCTGCTTTTTGAGTAGTTTGAAGCACTTTGATATTAGCAGAGCATTTGGCACCAGAGAAGTACTATAATCTTTTTTTTTATTTTTTTATTTTTTAATTTCAACATGTTTAGCGTGGTGCTCGGATGCAGTCCACGACTCTACTGACTACAATTACAGTGTACCCTATGAAAGCATACTGAACCTATACACAGGAAGTAGTAGCAGAGAATTTTAGACACAGAAAATAAAAGTTCAAAAACGAGGAGGTCGGAACAAATACGCCAATGACAGAAACCCCACCATCTGATGAGCCCCATGCTAGATTAATCACTGATGACTATTCTTCAGATTGTTGCCTCGAAAACCATCCAGCATCAAAACGATGACACCAGAACTTGCATTTGCAATCATTTGCAGCGTGTTTTCCACAGCAGTTTGAACAGATAGGAACATGGGGACAAGGAGCATCCACCATAGTGGGTTCAGTGGGAGGTTGAGCTTTCGGATTGCCCTTGCAGCAGCTCACGTATTCCCGATGGTGTTGTTCCAAATGGGGTCCAGAACAATGTGGGCAGCATATTGCCTCCATCTTGCAGAAGTTAGTGGGATGGCCCCAGTGCCAGCAACATTGGCAGAGGGGGATTCCAGGTTGAGCCTTGGCAGGCCAGATGATGCATCAAGAGGTCCTGATAGAAATGAATTGGCTGTTGAGCTTCTTGACAGCAGCTCCAGACTGAGAGTCCCAGACATCAAACCATACAGTAGCAGTGTCTGAGTGAGGAGAGTTGCACATGATGTGTGGTTGAGTAGCAAGCCCAATAGATGGCTCTAGAGCTACAGAGAGAGACTGAATGATGTTTTCTTTCATCACAGGAAAAGGAACGTCCAAAATCTTAAGGAAAGACTTGGAACATGGGATGATAGCAGTAAGAGTGGTACCCAGTTGGCTAGAGAGGAATTTGGAGACCACCTTGAGGTCTTCCACATCT
Source organism: Leucoagaricus sp. SymC.cos (assembly GCA_001563735.1). Taxonomy (NCBI): domain Eukaryota; kingdom Fungi; phylum Basidiomycota; class Agaricomycetes; order Agaricales; family Agaricaceae; genus Leucoagaricus; species Leucoagaricus sp. SymC.cos. Next base: position 2,134 of record LSHD01002225.1, read on the forward strand.
GGTATGACAGTGGTTGAGGCAACAAAGGAATTTCCATGGATGTTAGCATTCATAACCCAAATATAGCATTTGGACCTCTCGAGCTCATTGTTGACTTGAGAGGTGAATTGAACGGCATTGACAGTAGCAGTTCCATCAATGGGGATAATGATCTGACGGTGGGAGGGGCCATGCATAGTGGAGGAGGGTTGGCGTCTAGCACCAAGCACTTCAGTATTAGCTGTGCGATGCATAGCTGCAATGTGCTGAGGGGATATGGATGGTAACACTTGGGCCAACATGGCCAAAGTGATGTCATCGATTGAGGAGGGCCTAAACTTGGGCCCAGACTTGAGTGCATCAGCAAATGACTTATTCACAGACAGCTTCTTCATTGCTGGAACCAGTTTTTTAATAGCCGGTTGAGCAATTTTAGCCATGCCCTTGCTCTTGGGCATAGGGTTAATGGCCAGGGCCACAGTAGGTGCAGGAGGAGGAGGCATTGGTTTGGCAATGGATGGGATGCGTTTGAGAGCCCGCTTGATGATTTGAGTAGCAGTGACGACATCGCCACCATTGCCACCAATTATAAGAGTAATGTCGTCAAATGCGACATAGAGGAAAGGGAAAGCATCGACCAAGAGGGTGATCAACTTTGCATAATAGAGGTGCCAGTTGCATTGCGTGCAACTAGCCATATCATGAAAAGCAGCTGGTACATCCTCAGTTTTGAAGAAGGACCAGACATGCCTTAAATCTTCGAAGAGCTCTTGCCCGAGATTATCCTCAATGCACCTGAGTGTAGCACTAACTTTGTGCAAATCAAGAGTGTTTCATGGAGTGTTGTAGACCACTTTGGCATAAAGCCCAGTGGTATTCAATATGGGAACTCCTTGATCAGGAGTAGGAGGGAAGATGGCGGCGATGACTGGAGCTGGCAAAGATGGAACAGCAGCACCAGATGGACCTGGTGTTGGAGGAGCGGGGAGTGCACCAAAGATGGTGCCAGGTGTTGCAGGTTTTAGAGGTGAGTTTGCCTTCCTCTTCTTGCATCATTTGTTAGTCAGCATCTTCATGACGGCCTCAGCAATATGAGCATTAAATTCTTCATGATCGAATTTGCTCACCAATTCATCTATAGCAGTTTCTTCAACATAGAGTCCAGAGAATAAGTTTGTAGACAATTCAGACATTGTATAGAACATAGACTAATCTTCTAAGACCAACAACCCAAAAAGGAAGGTGGTGGTAAGAGATCAAGGAAGGATGAGAAGTACCATAATCAATATCCATAAGTGGTGACTGGAATGACACATGACCTATATAGGATTCGCTTTTGATGAGGAGTAAGTCCTTGTATGGAGTTTCCTAGGATGCACATAGAGCAAACAGTAGAAAGCGCCTTGGTAGACCAGTAACAGACATGTTCTTTGAAATTGAGCTGCTGGTTGAAATAAAATCCCAGATATCTCCAATAGGGTTTGGGGCAAAGAAGGGAAGATGATGTGAAAGGTGCAAATCCAAGATTGATAGGGGGATTAGCATTGTTGTGAACATGGGAGAAATTGAACACTTCTGATTTCTTGTGTTTGAGTATAAGACCGAAGTCCTGGAACAACTCTGTCAGTTTCCTATAGGCCATAATGATTTTGTTATGACACTAAAGTCTCTCCTTGACTAACTATAAGTCCATCATCAACAAAAGAAAGAAGAGAAACAAGGCCTGCAGTCTGTTGACTAGCTATGAATAAAAGAGGAGCGAGGTATAGTCCAGATAGAATGGGTGATAAAGTGGAACCTTGTCCAACACCAACATTGGCATCAAACAAGGGCAAATGATCAAGATTATATATGTATTCAGTGTGCCTATTAATCAAGTAATTGGAGAAAAAGCATATGATGCTAGGTGTGAAACCTTGTTTGTGTAAAATATCTATCAACAAAGAATGATTGAGTGAAGGGAAAGATTGAGCAATATCAAAGGCAAGAATGCTAGTATGAAGTTTTTTAGACCAACCCACACGAATGAGGTGGGTGAGGAAAATACCAGCATCTTCAGTGCTTTTCTGAACGATGCCACCAAATTGATGAGGAAAGATAAAGCTATGTTCACTAGCTTCAAATTGCATATGATTAGCTAGCATTTTCTTGATAAGTTTGCCCATGGTATTGAGCAGAACTATAGGGCAGAACATTTTAGGAGTGTCATAGGAGGGTTTATTCAGTTTAGGAATAATGATGGATAGGGAGGTTTTGAAATGATTCGGAAAATATCCTATGTCAATGCAAGCATTAGCTAGTGAGAGAAAAAGTTTCAAAACTTTTCCATCTGGCTGTAAAAGAATTTTAAGGTGTTGCTACATGAGATGGTCGATGCCTGGAGCAGATTTATTAGAGCACGCCTTAAGTGCATTATGCATTTCAAGACTGGAAAAGGGGATCCATTCATGAATAGGAACATCACCTAAATTTGAAAGAATAGATGGTGCTACAGGACAATCATTGGCAGCATTGTAAGTTTCATTTAATGCTGTCCATAATTCTGGGAGAGTATTGCAGGGTTTGTTTTTGTAGTTAATTGCTTTTGTTGGAGGTAACTTGTGGTCTTTGGCCCAAGCTGTGAGATCCCAAGGTCATCCATTAAATTCGGAGATTTCTTGAATTTTGATGTCAAAAAATTTGCATTTGGTGAGGTGTACAACATGTCAGAAGTGTTCCCAGTTGACTTTAGTTTTGGATGTTCTATAATTCTCCAAAGCTGCTTTACACTTGTTGTTCCACCATGGCTTGGAATGCTTGACGATTTTACTTGTAGTTGCATATTTATCCCAAAGTGAACTAACAAGAGCACTAATCTGCACCATCAACATTTCGATATCATCAGCAGTCAAAAGATTAGAGTGCTGGAGCAAACCAAGCCCACTAGCCAACTCTATGAGAAACTTCTCTTCATTCTCAGAATTTGGTTTAACAGATCGTTTAGAAGTCAGTATTATCAAGGGATTGATTGGCACGACAGTAAGGATGGGTGAATGATCGGACCAGTAATGTCATTCATTTAGGATGAAACAGTTATCGACCCTGAGTTTATTGGAAACAAACACAAGGTCAATCACTGAGAGATTTTTGCTGTTATCAAAAGGGTAATGGGTAGGTGAAGGATTGATGGGAGGGATGAGATCAAGTCTAAGATCTTGCATAAGACTGCAAAGCTGATCAGTGTATTTAGACTCATATGGGTAATTGGGGTCCCATCATTTGGATCAGATGTTGAAGTTGCCCCCAACATAGATGAAAGGCAGTAGAATGAGAGCCTTGTGTAATAGGTGCATCAAGGCAGCGTGGTTTTTGTCTGAGTATACAGACATGAGAAAATGAGTGGTATCACAATGAGAAAGGGATATGATGATGATATCACCATGAAGTGAGGTGAGGTCAGTGCAGATAGAAGGACAAAGGGGGGAAAGCCATTTGTGAATGTATGCCATGATTCTTGGCAATGCATCTGTAGCAGGCATATAGAGCCAGTCGGGATGGAGAGGAGCTCCAATTACATTTTTGCCTAGAGGGTTGTCAGTAGAAATAGTCTGCCATATAACATTTCAAGCAGGTTCTTGAAAGAAAACAATGTCAATGTCATCAACCATATCATTAAGAACAGTTTCCATAACTGAATAATTACAGTGAATGTTGAAAGAAAGGATTCTCAAATTATCAATAGAGAAATCATTCATGAAGAGACATCGGGTCCTTGTCAACCCCTGGTATCGATGGCTTTTTGAACATGTTTGATCCTTTGGACCCATGCTTCATTTGCTTTGTTGTCATGCCAGGTTTTATTGAACCTGTTACACCAGTATGGGCAGTTTTTGTCATTGGTGAAATGACTGCCTTTGCAGTTAAGACATTTGAACTCATGTGGACATGGTTCATCTTGAGGAGTAGCCAGACAAGGAGGCTTAGCACTCTTGTTTGCCTTACAGCATCCAGAAGCAAGTCTGTGGTTGTTAGTTTTGTGAGGGCTGCCACACTGAGTACATTTCCAGCCTTGAGAGTGGCATTTAGAAGTCAGATGACCCCATTTCCAGCAATTTTGACATTGCAGGATGCCAGGGTGCATATTACAAGTGCAGATAACAGCAACATTACTGTCAAAGTTGAAAGAGTGATTTAGTAGGGTTTTCGCGTTAGTGCCTTTTTGCAAATCCCAGATATCAATCCATATGATGGCCATGTCAGAATGCAGCGATGCTTTCATGACACATGGAGAGGAGGCAAGAGAAATTTGTTCAAACAATGGGGTGCAGTTCAAGACATACAAGACATCACCAGCTGTCAGCTGGGTTGAACCATCTTCATGCCAATCAGGTAGCATATAGAAATTAACCCCAATGATTTTGAGGTATGATTTAGACATAGGTGTTCTGAAGATAGGAATGTCATTTTTGGCTGTGTGGATGGCTTTTGCTAACCACTCTTGAATGATCTCCATCTCAGCTGGAGTAGGAACAAGGTTTGTGGTGAAGGATAGGCCAAGTGACGGGCCAGATTGTCCTTCAGACATAGAAAAGACATGAAGTTTTGATTGTTGTTGAACGAGCCCTTGATTGATGGACTCGATGATTTCTTTGTGTTTATGAAGACTGTTGCTAGTGACAGTGTCAGAGTAAGGAACCAAGGCTTGATGGCATGTCAGGCCTTGAGTGGTGGATTTGACTATAAACTTCTTTTTGGGGTTAGTGTTTCCACCATTGGTGTTTCCAATGGCAGCTTGGTGCATTGCAACAATTTTGTTGGCAGGAAGTTTATCTCCAAAGGCTTTAGTCAATTCAACAAGGCCAATGGATTGTTGGGTAGAAGGTGAGGGAGTGTTAGACTGAGCAACATTTGTGAATGACGCTTTTGGTTTAGATTGAGGTTGGGGAGGAAGGGGCTTTGTGGTAGTGGGTTTAGAAGTCATATTACTCACCTGCAGAGGCAGGAACAATGACTTGATGGAGGGTTTAGGTGGAGTATGTTTTGGTGTCAGTACTCCAGTGGTTTTGACATCTTCAGTCATAATCATTTTGATGTCAACATTTTCATGAGGCTGAGAGGATGGGACAACCTTGCGTTGTTTTCCTTTGTTTTTCTTCACATAACTCCTAGGAGGAACGTTAGGGAAGAAGAGTTTGTCCATCAGTTGTCTAATGGTGAAGTCTTTGGTACCAGGAGCAACATATCCCTCTAGGATGCCAGTATCTTCAATGATGGTATGTTCCCATCCACCATTGTAGATAGCAGTCAAAAGGTAAGCCAATTTGTCACCTATTGTACTGCTAGGGGTAAACTTGCCCTTGTTTACTAGAAAGAGCTTAATCCAGTCAGCAAATTCTTGAAGCACTAAAGATGCCTCACCAATAGTATTGACGTATTCCTCAACAGGAGGACCATCACTTTTATCACTAGTGGTGTTATTGCCATGAGCAATATCAACCGTTTGTGTATTTCCATCATCAATATTCATTGAATGTTGATCAATTCATGGCAACAATTGTTGTTGAATATTTGTTGTTTGTGGAACAGCTTGTGAGGCATTAGCGCCAGCAAGCTTGGTGAAAATCAGATTGAGTTTAGGAGTGGGTGGCTCCAGAGTGACTCCAGTAGGGTCAAGGGTTGGAAAACTGCCAGCGTCATTCTATTTGGATATGTTGGCGGGTTGATGGGGCCCCAGATTGAAGGGGATTATAGAAGGGGGTATGATAACTGGAGTGTCTCGAAGTAATGCTTGAACTCCGCCTTCAGTGTGGATGGCTCAAGAAGTGGTAGCAACAAGTCATTCTTGAGGTTTTTCTTGAACAACTTTTTCAAAGTGGGTCCACATAGAGTCAGGATCGGGTTGGGTTTGGAAGTCAGTGGAATGCTGACGATGCAGAGAAGGGATCAAATGAGGCTCAGGAATATCCTTGTTAGCCTTTCAAGTACCAAATGTGCCAATAGGTTTAGAAGTGATACCAACACTGTCTTCATAAGGAGATTTGGTGTTGGTGGGAGTTGTTGCTCTAGTGAGCATGAGTTGGTTGTTAGGAGGAGTCTTAGTCCTTAGAGGCAGCTTTGTTGAGTCTTGAACTTGAGGAGAAGCAGATCAACTGTGTTGAGAGGCCCTAGAAGGGGGACGACTGAGTTTGCAATTGTATCATCCATGAATGTTAATAGGGGAATTATCCTCTTCTCCCAAGGATTCATATTCATCAGAGCTGTCTTCTACTTTAACAGGTTCAGACATAGCTCATTCAGTTGCTGGGATGTCAATTGCAGATGCCTTTCAGCTGCCACATGTAGTAATACCCTTCAAATAAGTATGTATGCCACTGAAAAATCCTCCACCTTTCTTATTCAACTCTCCACTACTACTATCCATAGATTCATTCATGTAGGTTGTCATATTCACAGTAAAAAAACCACTGGAGAAAACTTTGATGGTGGTGATTCATGAGAAAGAAGGAAAATGATCCTCCTGCCTCTTGGAAGTCACACCTGATGCAGCCATCCTCCCCTCCCAGTCCTGATTAGCCCTTTGAGCCAACTAGTCCCAGTTGAAGCAGTGCCACCAGTATGGGCACTTTCAGTTGCTTGTACTGTGATCCCCACCACAGTTCACACAGTGAGCAGTGTGAGGGCATGGGGCTCCCTCAATAGTTGCTGGTACAGGGGGGTCAGCCATGGGGTTACCACAACAACAACCAGCAAGAAGGTGATGGTTGGCCTCAGAATGAGGTCCAGCACACTGCAGGCAATGAGGCACCTGCAAGCAGCAAGCATAGGTAGAGTGCCCCCAGTACCAGCAACACTGGCACACCAGGACACTGGTATGAGACTGGGCTGCCTGCACAGGACAGGAGGCTGGGCTGAACTGGAAGGGTGAATTAATTGGGTGCTTAGCAGAAGTGCCTGACTGGGAGTCGACAATGTCAAACCAGACCATAGCCAAGTCCAAATGTGTGGAGTTTCACATAACTTGAGGAGAGTTAGCGAGGACAAAGGAGGGGGCTAAATGTGACTTGGCCATGACTCCCTTCACATAATCCAAGTCCACTGGATCCATGGTACCTGGACGGAAATAAGGAATGTCAACAATTTTAAGATAAGACCAAGACATCAGAAGAGAAGCCTGGACCTGCTGGCCCAGATGCTTGTGAACAGCAGAAGCAACCAGCTGAATCTTCTCAGCAGTTGCAATGCAGGAAGTGAGGAGAGAGATCTCCCCATAAGCAGTAACGCAAGAGTCAACCCAAAGATTGCCCTTGGCCAGAGATCAGTTAGTGATGCCAACCAGAGATGGAAAAGCTGAGGCAGGAACAGCCACCTTAGACTTGACAAGGATCTGCCACCAGGAGGGCCCAGCAACAGTGGACTTAACCTTTCTATGGGAAGGCAGAAGAGAAACTGAGGCCTGATGCATTGTGATGATGCAATCAGATGGAAGATCAGGTACTGTCTTGGCCAAATTGACCAAGGCAGTGATGTCACAAACAGTGTCAGCATATGACCTTCTGGAGGCCGGAGCTGACAAGGGAGGGCCAGGGCACTGTGGAGACCTAGGTGGCTGAGACAGGACAGAAGTGGGCTTGGGAGCTGGAGGACAGGCTGTGGCCTCAGAGGGAGGCACATGTGTGGATGGAGAAGGTGCTAGGACTGCTGAGTCAGCAGAACCATGGGTGGTTTGGGGGTCAGGAGGTGACTGGGGGGCAAGGGAGGTGATAACCATCTTGAGGCTACAGCCCTCAGGAAGAGGGGAAGGGAACATCAAACTGTCCCACCCTTTAGCAAAAAAGCCACTCACTAAACCAGCAAGTGACCAAGAGAGAACTGCCTTGTCACTCTTAACAGCCCAAGGTTTATCGCCCCAGGAGCCAAGAGCTGCAGCAATATCCTCAACAGCTACAATAAGAACCTTGGAGTTGTCAGCAGTAGAGATGTCCTTGTCTGGTGGAACTATGCTCAGATGAGACAGAGGGCAGGGAGCAGGAGTTGGCATAAACACCAACCCAGGCTCTGCACTAGTGGGAACCTTGTAAGAAGCAGGGGTAAGAGTACCCCCAGAAACAAGAATAGACAAAGAGGGTGGCAGAAGCACCCTCAGCACATGTTACATGCTGGTTGGCAATGGAGGGATGGGTGACTATTGGAGTGAGGGAAGTGGACCTTTGGCTTC
>KQ962021.1:21626-32104 GCA_001563735.1 Leucoagaricus sp. SymC.cos
CTGAAGTTATTTAACTTTGTGCAGCTGTTTAGGTGAATCCCTTGGTCTTATGATATAGTATGGGATCATTGGATGCTGTTATCCAGTGTGTGCGCAGTGTTACTTTGCACATTTATGATATCTTTCATATTTAAATGAAAATTCACTGTAACACCGCTTAAATTTCTTGTCTTTGTTGACTCTATAGCTGACACCATGAAGGCAACACTGTTTCTATGGACATTACTACCAACTGAGGGACTCAGGAACTGTGTCTTGTGGTTCAACTCTGCAATGACACCTCAGTTTTGAGAAAACCTCTAGCTGCATTTTGTGCTGGAGAGGTGATAGAACTCTGCTGCACTGATGCATTTGGCATGGTACATTCTTGCTTTTATTCATGAGAGGCCTGCTGTGATACCTTTTTTACAGGGAATAGATATTCTGGACATCAAAATTGTTGTACAATTCAAGCTCAAAGTCAACTTCCCAACACTGTTGCAGTGCTTTGGTTGAGCCACTCATGGACATGGACTATAGGGGATGCAATTCTCCTTGTTGAGAAGAAGGATATCATTGAGGTGCTACAGAAGAGGCCTCTCAAAACTGTTCCCAAAGCAGAAGATCACTCCATCAGCCCCTCTTCCACCAATTTCTTCCCTCCTGATCCCTCCTCTGCCAATCCTCCCCCTTCCACAAACCTACCAGCCTCAACCATTGACCAGCTGCTCACAAAGCCAAAGGTCATTCTCCATAACAATGTAATATATGACTTCATCAACCTCTCTGGGGGTGTGAATTGTTGGTGTGAGATTCCTGATATCTACAATAACAATGATAAGCAGCATGAGTCACACCCCCTTCCTCTATTCTTCTGACATGTGTTACCCTAGCTACTGGTAAATATGTCCAGTGTAACCTGTCTTGTTGAAGTGGGTGCAACAGGTGTAAGGCTCCCGAAATTGACAAGTGCTGTGACAAGTGCAACCCCAAGTACTTCAAAAAGTATGAAATTGCAGATGTCAAACTGAAGGTCATCTGCTGCTCTGCTATCAACAAGATCTCTGATGAAGTCAAAGCCAGTACAAGGACCTTTGCCATGATATCTTTGCCTAGCAAGCAGAACACACACTGAAGAAATTCAGTGATTATTCTCTTGTATTTTACAGAGCTCAATCATTTCTTCCTGAGCATATGATTAACCAAATCATCAAGTGTGTGTACTCATAAGATCCTCAATCCCCACCAACTCGTGAAGCAGACTAGATGGCACAAGGACTGGGCATAAGAGTTTGGTATTTTGCTAGTTGTCCTTCTGAAGCATGTCCCTCTCAATGATGAGCCAGCTAATGATGACATGGACCTTGACCCTGATGAATCAGGAGTCCCGCTGGTTATTAAACAACTTTCCATCAGGAGAAGAGTGTTCAAAATCTTAACTGTGGCTAGCGGTGTCTGTTAGAGATATGGGTCCATTGTCAGGAAAGAGAGGAAGTTGGCAACTGTGAGCCCTGCATTGTTGAGTAGTTGCACAGTGCTGTAGATGTCATTCTGGGACAAGATGGCATTAAAAAAGAATAAAATTGAATTTTATTGCTTCTACGGGATGACTTCAACACTATTAGGTCAAACAAAGCACACTGGACAGCTTCGATGTCAACAAACAGCTGTTGAACATCAAGCATCAGAGACCCAAACCTTATTGCCACTTATGGTTCTGGGCATGTCACACAGAGGTCACAGTCAAGGCAGGGAAAATAATGTTTATTGTTAATTATCTAAACTTCTAGAAAAGAACATGATGGGGGGAGGGATTGACCAGTGTTACCAGTCCCTCACTGCACTTGGAGGTGTCATCAATCCTTATTTGTTTGGTCCTGTCTTTGTCCTTATTTAGCCTCTGAGCATGTGCAGCAAGTGGCACTGGGTAGGAGTCTGATTGGGACCCAGTCTCCTACCCAGTCCACTCGCTGCATGTGCTTGGAGGGAAAACAAACATAAATAGACCTCTCAGAAGCTCCGAGCACAGCGAGGGACTGGTAACATTTAGACATGCCTTCTTTGCTATGTCCCATTTTAGTAGCTGATATAATCAAGAGAATATATTAGTTATCAACTGCTATCTGTGACACTTGTGTGATGTCTGCAACCCCCAAAAGTGGTAATGAGGTTTGGGATCAATGTCAAATGATGTTCACTCAACGTTGAGAAGTCATTTACATGACCTAATGAGCAGAGCTCATAGACAGCACAGAATAGAACTGTTCTCTCTTCTCCATCCCCTCCATCCATGAGTATTTTCACAATCTATGGTGCTATTCAAGCACTTGAAAATGCCAACATTTCTTTCAACGACCTTTTATCAGCACTCCTGAATGATCCACTTCTTTGAGCCATGAATATTGCAAAGAGTATGTCCTCCACCTCAGTGCTAGACATGCTAGCAACAACAGACACAACACAACATGTCAATCGAAGCCATATGATGAACTATGTTAATAATGAACTTCGAAAGCAAGTAGAAGCACTCATAAAGGTCAAAGCTGGATACCATTTCACTGCACAGGACATTTCAGTTGAGCAGATAGAGATGTGTGATATTGAGAAGCTGTCTGGAGGAATGGAAGAGTTGGCACCTGACATTTGGGAGCTGCTAGGAGTTTTGCTGCAAGCTGATCCAACTGAGTCAAGCATGTCATTAAAGAATCACCACTCATTGAAACGTACAAGAACATCCGACATCAGTTCGAAGACATGTTCAAACTTGATAACCAAACATCACATCATACACCCACAGACATGAAGAACACATTTGCAAAACTCAGCAAGTACATGCAAAAAGAGAGGAGTAATGAGTTTATTCAAGGTCAAGAGGCAGCATGGGAAATACAGGACATTATGGCAGTTGGGATACAAAAGCTGCATGCGGGTGGAGGTCAAGGCACCGAGGAAAAAGACGATGATGGAGAAGTCGAACTTGAGGTGCAAGATGATGGAAGTCTATTTGTATGAATATGGTCAGTAGCAGAGATACTCAAAGAGCTGGAGAAAGTAGAATCAGATGGCTGAGTATATAGATGACAATAGTATGGATGATATGAGACTGGTACTCGAGCCATATCGGAGACAATCATTGATGATTTGAGGTGTTCATAAGGATTTAATCAAGGAGTGGCTGAGTCCATGAGTTCTATTTTGATTGCATGAGAAGTGAAGGCAGTCAAATTTTGAGCAAGGGCAGTGGCTTGAGACGAAGTAGGAGTATGAGATGAAGCAGGTAATGAAGCAGCTTGTGCGACAGGAAAGGTGGAGTGTTGTAAGAAATTGAGAGGCTGAGGAGGCAGCATTGTGTGTCGAGCAGGTGCAAAACACATGGGGGTTGGCATCCCTCGAGGCAGAAATGTCAACAGAGCAGGTGGATTAATCAAGAGAGTTGGTGCAGGTTGTTGATGAGGGACTGCATTCGAAAATGTCAGCACTTGTTGAGGGGGAGCTGAGATTGAAAATGTTGGCAGTCGTTGTTGAGCCAAGTTTAAAAACGTCAGTGCTCGCTGATGGGAACCTGCATTTGAAGACATTGGCAATGGTTGAGGGAGTGCTGAGTTGGAAAACATTGGTGCTGGTTGAGGGAGGGAGTTTTTGATAACCGAAGAGGATGGTGCTGTAATTGACTGGGATGCAGGCTCAGATTTGACATTTTCCTTGTTATCCTCATCAGCCCAGCACTGCTTGTTTGCCAAACCTTCACCAGTAGTTTCTGAAGAGATCAGTTGGTTGCAATAAAGAAGCATAATATGAACTTACGTGTGGTACCGGAATCAGTCGTTGGACGTTTTTTCCTCTTGGTATCCACCTTCTTAGGCTTATGTTCATCGGGAGGTAAATGCTTGATAAGAACTTCGATGAGCGACGTGCTGAGATCTCATGCCCAATCTTTCCGCCACTGCGTCTCTTTGACAAGTTGCTCGACACTGAGGATCTTGCGATGATATGCACAGTGGATAATGCAATCAATTGTATCCTCAGGTAAAAGGTATTGGGTGCCAAAGAAAGCTATGATGTACGGGGTAAGCTTTTTTGGTGCATTCATCTCCCGCCAAGTATAAAGGTTGTCCTGTAGCGTTCGGTATCCTTTTGATAACTTGACGTCGGGAGGAAGTGCCTTGAGGGCGGATCGACGGACAACTTTTGGTTTGACATATTTGATGAAGTACTTCTTGAAATAGTCGGGGTTGCAGAGATCGCAACATGCACCAACTGGTTTGGCCCGACAACGCTCGCATCCACCAGAAAGCTCTGGGTTGCAAACAGAGGGATTATCACCCGTAACTGTGAATCTCATAATTAGAAACATTGTAAGAATTCAGGGACACACTCACGCCGATCACTGTTGCCAGAGGCAATATTCAAGAGCTTCCGTCGACAGCTAAACTCTTTTGGGATGTTGATAAAATGGTCGAGAGCGTCTCCAATAGTGATGATTTTTGGCTTGGAGAAAGGCTTGCGAGTGGCGACTTGAGAGCTCGAGGCTTTAGCATTTGAAGTAGTTGATGTTGAATTGGTGGAAAGTTGGGTTGGAGCGGTGGTGGGCATTGAGGCAGGTTGAGTAGAAGGGTCTTTTGGTCGTCCTTCGGCAGTATCCTTCTTCTCGACAAGAAGGATGACATCAGCGCATGCACCTGGTGCACGAGCTGCTCGACCGAAGCACTGTAAGAGACCAGGAAGGGATACCGTTGCCTTATACTGTACAACAAGGCCAATATTTGGTACGTCCATTCCCTACAAATGACGAATATCATGAGTACATGTGACGAAAAGAGCAATCTTTCAGCAGCCAAACTTACCATCCCAAAGGCATCAGTACAGCAAAGTCCAAAAAGTTCTCCATTTCGCAGTTCCTCGAGTGTCTCCTCGCGAAACTGGCGCGTCATGGCAGAGTTGAACCACTTGACCCTCTTCTTGAGCTCTTTGGTAGGCAGCCGTGACTTCAAGTACTCCCCCGGGGCAACGGTTTCTGCTGTGTTGTCAAAAAAAATGAGAAAGACTGGTGGAGGCGGCGAATTTTCATCAAAACCATCAGGGAAGAGAAAGTTGAGATCCTCGTATGAGTTGGCAGGAGCAGCAAGTGGTCGGACCACGTAGTTTAGGTCAGGACGGTCATTTGAGTAGAGTATTGACGTCGTGTTATCGTCATTGAGGTTGAGAACCTCCTTGACTTTGTGAAGAATATCGGGAGGGAGGGTTGCGGATGCGAGATAAAGGGGAATATCCCCTGGAATTGTGTATCGAATTTCGCCTATGTGCTTGTACTGCTGTCGGAAATCGGCCCATTGGTCAACAGTGTGGCCTTCGTCGAGTATGAACTGGAGGAGAGTGCTGGAAACACAGGGCTTCTGGAAAAGCTCTCGCACAGCCTTCCTCCCCACGAGCATTTCGGGGTTAGTAACGATCACGTCGAACTTCCCCTTTTCGATGATCTAGATCCAGGGTCATCAGATAGAAGAATCAGTGATCACTGAAAGACTTACCCGAAGGAGTTTCCGCGAGAAAGTCTCTGCAGTTAAAACATATGCTCGAAAACCCTTTTTCTTCAAGTAGTCGGCTCCCTGTTTTGCAAGGAGATTAAGAGGTGATACAAGAATGACCTTCTGGTGCTTCAATTTGTCCGCTTTGGCCATGAGCATTGGGATCCAGAACGACAGAGTTTTGCCGGCTCCTGTAGGTGCACAGGCAATAACGTTCTTGCCGGCATAAGTTTCTCTCGCAACCTTGAGCTGGAAGGTACACGGCCGTAGACTGAACCTGTCATAAACGACTTTTCGTATGGCGTCGTCAGTCCAGTGAGATACATCGCGTTCTTCCTCCGGCATAACGCTTGTAGAGAGGGAGGGATATACTTAGCTATCTTGTCGCACGCCGGATATGTTGTCACGCTCGAAATTAAAATAAAACATATATCAATGATTTGTAATAAACATGGGTGGTCGATCGAGGGAGGGCCGTCTAAGAGTTACCAGTCCCTCGCTGCACTCGGTGCACCTCAATCTTTGTTTGTTTGTCCCGCCGCTCACGTGCACCGAGCATAATCAGCGAGAGACTGGGAAGGAGTCTGATTGGGACCCACTGCAAGACCAATGTTGGGAAGTATGTCTTTGTTTGTCGTCCACGTGACCAACTGTCGAATCACGCTTGCGAATGAAGTCGACGTCGGACGAACATTTCGTTGTTGCATTTTCTCTACCTACGTTTCGGTCCTTGGCTATGTCACTCTCACTCAATTGCTTTCTTCTCGGTGATGACCTAGACCGGACCTTCACTGTTGAAATTCCGCATACCAAAAATGTCAGCATCCTCAAAGATTTGATTAAGGAGAAGAAGGCCCCTCACCTCGACCATGTCGCTGCATCAGATCTCGACCTCTGGCAGGTCTCCTTTCCCATCGACGATCTTGAGACGGAACTGGGAAATATTAATCTTGCTGCCTATCCGAAGTTGTCGCCACCTAGCAAGAAATTAACCACATTTTTCACGGATGTCGCGGATGATTGTCTCCATGTTATAGCAAAGGCGCCAGGTACGTCGCGACAATCTTCTCTTGGGAATCACATTTAATCCCTCTAAAAGAGGTCCAAACGGTCGTAGCTCTTGATTCCGCCCAACTTCTTTCGTTCAACTGCTTTCTTCTCGGTGACGACCCCGATCGGACCTTCACTGTGAAGATTCCGAAGACCGAAAATGTCAGCATCCTGAAAGACCTGATCAAGGAGAAGAAGGCGCCTCACCTCAACCATGTCGCTGCATCAGATCTCGACCTGTGGTCGGTCTCCTTTCCTATCGACGATCTTCCTTCCAAGAATCCCCCAACTGTTGGGCCAAAGTTGAGATCGGAAAAGTTATTGTCGGACGCGTTCCCCTCGGAACTTGATATCAATCGTATCCATGTCGTTGCGCGTGTTCCGGGCCAAGGTGAGTATTATATCGACCCTAATTTGATTTTGCTCATTATTCCGTCAAGGCACACCCTCTCCTAGCTCAGGGCCACCGCCATCTGCATATAAATTCCCAGTCCTATCTACCGACCAGCTAGGTCGGGACCGGGAGAAATTCTGCAGCCAGCGAAAGGCTGAACCTCCTTCGAATGGTGGGAATCCTCAAACGTTCCTCAACAGACAAGACAAGGCCGATGGATACATTCCATGTAATCGGCCCTACGGTCGTCCCACAGCATTGCCGTTGAGCCTGCTCCATCCCATTTTTGGGGAATACATCGATGACGCCGAGAACTACGTGCCGACACCTGACGACGTTCAATTCTTTCTTGTATTCGTGCAGGCCATGGCTGATATCTACAAAACGGAGGACGGTCGACAGGAAACTCTTCTGGGCATATTCAATAAACATCAGATACACATGAAGCCGACGATGATTGGTAAATTCACCACAGATGGCGATCTGTCAATTGGTGAATTCAGATTTTTGATTGCCGAATTCAAGAATGAAATCGGGTCCAAGGCCGCTGAGCCGTTTTTTCAAGCCATCCTCTACTTCCTTGAGGCAACTCGGAAACTTGCCACTCAACATCTTAATTCCGTTCTACCATGCATAATCGTACTCATTTTCGGTTCGTTGTCCTTTTTTGATACCAGCTTCATTCTATCTTATACCATTCAGGCCCTTATGTCGCATTTGCCGGTGCTGCATGGACCGATCGTCCGACTGTACAGATGCTGTCCCCTGCCATCCCATGCCATTATCAGGATACTGATGTCAAGATGGAGAGCATGCTAGTGCGCCACCTTGGAGCTCTCCGACGCGCAATTCATTCTCTAGACATCTATTATCAGGAATATAGCGCCAATCCATCTTTGCCCCTGCGTAATCCGACACATCCATACCCAACCTCTTTTACGTCTCGGGATGGTTCGGTAAATCACTTCATATACCTTGTCCATATGAAGGGTCGCAACCTGTTCCTCGGCCGTATGGACGGCGTCGATGGCACTGCAATCTGCATTAAATTTGTTACTCGCTATTGCGAAGAAGGTCACGAGTTTCTTGCTGCGAAAGGCTTTGCGCCAAAACTTCATGCTGTCGAGCGCCTCCCTGGAGGATTGTATATGGTTGTGATGGATGATGTCAGTGAGGAATACGTCAGCTTGTTCAACTTGATTCGGGACAACCTGGATTTGTTATCGAAGGAGCATCTGGGTGCTCGCAAGTTGCTTTCGGAGAAAGTCAGACAATGTTTGCGGCAATTGCATCAGGCTGGCTTTGTGCATGGGGATATTCGCGATACCAACATCATGGTGAAGACTCTGAGTCAGGGTGGTTTTAAAGATGGATCCTTTCTGGTGGTAGATTATGATTCATGCGGTAAAATAAAGCAGGCGCGATATCCCCTCAATTTAAATACCACGTCCGTCTGGCGTCCGGAGGGAGCGACTGGTGGGGCAGTTATTGAGGTGGAACATGACCTGGAAATGTTGGATCACATCTGGGATTCTTAGCTGGTAGTGATCTTGTAGTCAGCTGTGACTTGGTCTAAAATAGAAATTTACACAGGTTCAATGAGAAGTTCCTGTAGAAATATGTGCAGAATGGCACTCAAGATCTCTACCAGTCTACTCAAACTTCATGCCCTTGACAGGCAAACCAACTCAACTTGTTTGACCAGCTATTTGTCAATATAGGGTCTATTTGTACCAGCACTTTGCTGAGTATGTGATAGCATGAACTGCAGACTAGCCATGCCCATTCAGGTGCTGCTTCATTGTCTGCCAGAGATTTTATCTTGTTTTTCAGGCTCATTAAGCATCTGTTGCAGCCATGTTCAATGTGCAAATACTTAACAGCAAACTGGATTGCCAGGCCAGATTTGCATGGAAGACTCAACTGCCACAGAGAATAACATCACATGGCAATGGCCATTTTGCCGAACACCATGTTCTTGTGGACCACCGAGGGTTCATTGGTTTGTGAATATCTCATCTGTACCCTGCTCTTAATCACTCATTTTTGGCAGACTAAACATTGTTCTAATTGCACACAACTCTACAGTGGTTTTGTGTAAATACATACAGTAGTTCTTGAGGTATGTTTTTGTGGCCTTTGTCATGCTTGTCAGAACATGCCATGTTGGAGTGTAAAAAGTTTGGTAAAGCACCTAACCATTTTTGTCTCAATTGCATCATAGGTAGCTAATAAGTAGGGCTCATTAGTGGAGAAATGTTCAGTGGGAATTTCTGACAGAACCCTATTTCTCAGGCCTTTTGAGCACTTGAGTGCAGTCTCCTCCAGATGATCTCTGAGATCTTGTTTCTGCCACCGCTCCTGGTGTTTCATTGTAGGCTCCTCGCTTGAACTCTTATACTGCTGTTAAAGTGATCACCCATCCTATCTGAGAGTCCCTGTAGTGGCCCCACAGTCATCATGTCTGAGTTGAACTCTGCCCACAACGAGCCTCTCTATGGCTTCATGCCTTGCCATGTTAAAGGAGAAGTGGTCAGAAAGGCCCTGGTACATCTTGTGTCTAGAACATGTGAATACAACCTAACATAATTCAATCCAAGATCATAATCTCAACCCTTTTACCAAAGTCCCCCATTCACCCCAGTACAAGAAGATTCTCAATGAGCACAAAAAGTTGCCTGTTTTTCAGAAGATGGATGAGTTCTTTGAGATAGTATATTGTTCTCTGTTTGCTGATATCAATATTATATATAGAGAAAGTTGCTGGAACTCATTTATGCCTTCTATCCTAGTTCAACAAGAATCAAGTGACCATCCTGGTTACAGAGACAGGATCTGGGAAATCCACACAGTATGCACTTTTGGGTTATCATCTCTACTGACGCTTTCAGCTGATATGTTATGACACATAAATTGAGAATAAATGTATATTTACTCAATTTTTGCAAATATACACTTAGTATTAAATAAAGAGCTAATGCTAAGTCCCTAAGAAACTACCAAGAGACTACTATAATAGTATAGCTATAAAGCTACAAATATGAGAGATACTAGGTCAACCAGCATGGCAGGTGAGACTGGCCACCTAGTACAGCTGCCCACTACCATGTACTGAGCAGGGATTTGAACCCTTGACCTTGCAACACCATCATCACAATAGAGCCATTTTAGGAAGTTATAGGAGTTCTGCACCAAGGACAGTTCTAACTGAGCTAAAGATAGCCAAAGGAAGAGTCTCAACTGGATCAGAAGGTCTAAGATACAAAGTGCCATACCTGAGGAAATTACTATCCTGTTTATGCAATCTAGCTATGAGAAGTGCATAAGCCAAGCTACTGCTTGATAAGAAACTATATTGAAGGCAGTACAATACTATGAAGCTGACTGAGCACTTCACAGAAAAATTGTAGATAAAGGAATATTCAAGCTTATGAAAAAGGAAACTATCTGTAGCTCCCTAGCTGCACCTGTAAGCACTCAGGAAAACTTCTTATCCATCTGGCTTGTCCATTCTTTTTTTTTTTTTTTTT
>KQ962022.1:54804-69738 GCA_001563735.1 Leucoagaricus sp. SymC.cos
ATACTTCATCATAAATTGCAGGAGGCACAGGTCGATTTCTTTCAACCCATGGGGTATGAAGTACCATTGGGATTTCAATAGATGGGAAGAATTCTTCTTTGAATCTCCTCCTTTCAGAATCATCCCATATGAAAGCCTCATTCTGCATGCTAACTAGATGATGCATTAATTTCCTTTCCTCTAGCCAGAGGAAGTTCGAATCATGTGCTTGGTCCATTAGTTCCATTTGTCCCAAGATATATCTTCTCCAAGGGGTGTAATCTAGTGGATGGACTGGCATTTCAGGCATTCTGGCTAGGGGATCTCCTGTAATATTTCTAATGATCCTAAATTCTTGGGGTAATTCTCCTAATACAGGATGAACTTTAAGAGCTACTGGTTTGTATTTCTTTTCCATCAACTGTTGTAACAGATCGCGAGACTTAATCTCTTCAACTGCTGTTACCAAATGTTGGTGGGAAAGCAGGGTAGCTAGCTGACTCAGATAATTCCTAAAGACTATCTTATCATAGTCACTTATTCTGTTATCCCCTTGTAAGCTCTTTTGTAAGTAGATCATCCTAATTTCATCTTTTGTAAAGTGTGAGGAAGCTATGGATAATACCTCCAATATGACTGGCTCCTGGTTTCCTATTTGATCAATTATCAAAACCACCTCTCCTTGATCGTCTGTCAATTTATCGAGGCTATTCAAAAATTTTCCCTATTAACCTGAGCTTTTTTCATTATCCTTGGTGTCTGTCCTTTCAGATAGGTTGGTACCACAGCCTATTTACCAGTATTGGGATCAGTCAAAATTAGAGTCTGACCCCCATCCATGGTATTCTGTACTTGACTCTGTGTCAATGCATCAAAGGGTCATCCTAATAATATCTGATATAGAGGGTTTGGTAGGATATGGACTTGCAGATAAACTACAATTTCCCCTAGATAGAATGGTACATCCTTAGCTAGGCTGCAGGTTTTCTCCATATGGCCACTTGCACTCTGCATTAGAATGGCAGCATCGGGGTCCCAAGATATATGGGCTGACATAGCTACCTCTCTACTCATTGATATAATCTGTGACCCATTATTGAGTAAAGCTTCTTTGCTACGACATCCATTTATATTGGCTGTAATAACTTAAAGGGACTCTGCTTCCTTAGCCACAAATATTCAATCTCTTTCTCTTTCTGAGAGAGTCTCCAAATACTGAGTAACAGGATCCTAGGCAACCCATGCTCTGTCTGGTCCATCCATGACTCCTTGTAGTTCTCTCTGCTCAAGCTCATAGTCCTTTAGTGTACTAAGGTTTACTTGGACTATTTTAGTCAGTTCATCCTTTTCTGACTTATTGTCGGACTTCTGCAAGTCATGTAGCTGAGTAGCTACCTATTTCTTAGTAATACATTCTTTATAGGCATCTCTTAACTTAGGCAATAAAGCTATCAGTTCTTCAACTGAGACCCTTGTGGTACTTTTCAGAAGCTTGTTAAGAACTTTGTGAATGTCCACTTCTTGTTCTATTAGAGTCTCATGCCTATAATTTGGAGGCCTCTTTTATTTTTTATTTTCTTTATCTTGTAGTATTTGTCTAAAAGGCACTGCTAGTACCTCTACTACTGGTTTCATAGAGGGTACCTTTTTATAAGGTAATTCACTTTTCTTATTTTTCTTGGGAGGTGGTTGAGGATCTTTATTACTTTTGGGCTCAAAGTCACTATCAGAACTGTCCTCAGGCTCCACTGGCTTGACTGGGGTGACTGTCCCTTTAGAGCATGGTGTCTTCCTTGAATGGTTCAGAAACCCTGTTGAGTAGCTGATTTGCTACCTTGTGACATCATTTGTTTCATTTGTACCCTTAGTAAGGCCAGTTCCTCATATAACTCCATTGAACCAGACTTCACCTGAATAGGTGGCTGTGTAGCTACCTGACTAGTGGTCCAATTTTGTGATTTTATTAAGAGCTGATAGTTCTCAATGGCTTGTTTGGCTTGTTTGAGTTCTTGGTCCTTTTTCCTTAAACAACTCATCTGAGTACTGATAGTATCATCTCAGATATCCTGAACTTTGCATACATAGGTAGAATACTTTACCAGAGATTTTATTTCATCGAAGATGGGAATCTCCTTATCCCGTTCTGTATACATATTTATAATATGCATTTTGTGATACTTCTCTACTCTTAAGATAATAGGACCATCGCCTGATGGAATATTTATTCCATCAGGGAATCAGAGATAGCAGTGGTTCTCATCCCATATGATGCAACCCTTAGCTAGGTCCTCTTCCCTTTTGGGACATTCCCAGAGGAAGTGCCCTCCATTTCTGCAATATACGCAGTTCCAAACTCTGGCTTGGGCAGCATCATTAGTAATTTTCAGGCTTTCCATATTGCCTGTGCTCTTGCTAATACTCTGTGCCAGTTTCTTGAACCATCCTTGAACTTTCTGATCTTGAATATGAAGAGTGTCTTTTATGGTAGCTACATTGCCAGCAAGCATATTAACCTGTCCTTCAATTTAGTTCTGGAATTCAACCAATTCCATCTTGACCTGTCTCTTTTCAGATTTATCAGATGTAGCTATTCTCCTTATGACTTGTTCTGAATTTTGGGACCTGATCAGAGTTTTTCTACTGACTAGCTGCACAACTTCCCTGATAACATTGTCATATTTGTAAGAGTCCTCGTCCCTTAGATCTGTTGGAGCATTCACTCTCTGATTCATCTCCTTGATACTGAGTTTGTTATTCAATGCTTCTCTAAAGTCTCGAGACAGTGTATTTGTAAACATTTCAACCAGTTCTCAGTTGGAGACCAAAGCAGGTGCTTTTAGACATTTGGTTGCCTCAGCTATGAAGTGACATTTGAAGGAAAGCAACCTCTCTTCTTCTCCTAATTGAATCCTTTTATATTCATCACAGAGAGCTCTGAGATGTCAGACTGATCCCTGCTCATATGTGACAGTCTCAGGATATTCTTTCCTTAACTTTGCAATAAACTTATCATAGTCATTAGTGATTTCTGTAGCAAAAGCCATCCATTCCTCACAATGTTCAGGGCTTGGTAGATAGGTTATCAACCAATTAATTTTTGTTTTTTGATCTGTAATTTTACAGATCTCCAACAAGCATTCTACTTGCCAAATATATTGTCTAAGGATCCTGCCCCTGCCATCCCATGAGGGAGCCTCGCTGGATAGCATTCTTGGCATAGATGGAGTAGAGTTCACCATTATTGAAAGGCTATTGGAGTTATTTTCTTTGGTTTAGGAGTTTTCTCCCTAGGTGTACCAGGTAATAAGCTTTTGGCAACAACGGCTGTTTCTTCATCGTCGTCTGTATCAGTCCAACTGCCTGGTAACTGGCTAGCTGGGGTGGGTGACAGAAGCTGAGTTTCCTTGGTACTGGTAGCTTGTACAAGAGATTTCTTTGTGGCTCTAGTATGTTTTGGTGGCATATAAGGTCAAACTAAACCTGCTTTTGCAGAAGCTTGGGTGGTTCTTTTTGGTTTGTTGGTTGTGGTTTCTCTAGATGTAGAGGAACCATCAACTAGAACATTAAATTTCAGCTGAGAAGTTGAAGATTTTGTTGGATGGGGTCCCCATAATGTCTTGACTAGATTTCTTGGTTACAAACAAAAATAAAACACCTCTACAAATCTGAATTTCCCCCTCGCAGTGGGCTCAAGATAAAGAGGGTATTGAAGGTATTCAACAATAACAAGTGTACCAGCTGAATAGCTAGTACTAACCTCAAATGAGTTCGAGGAGGGAAGTAAACAGATATGTAAAGATGTAAGGTTTTTTTGAGAATATGTGACTATAAAACTTGTGATAAACTTGGAAATTCATTACAAACTTGAAATGCCTCTGACTGATGATTTTATTATTCATAAATGCTTCAACTGCATCTGATCATATGGAGTTGACCAGTCTGCCAACATATGATTAATTTATTCTACAGTATTGAGGAGGTCCCCAGTATTTCAGTGATATGGGTGGGACAGATCCACACCTTCAGTAGAAGCTGGAGCAGGTTCAAAAGTCTGCACTGAAGCAGAGAGTGCTAAATCTGAGACAGAAGTAGAGAAAGCAGCAGAGGTAGCATGAGATATAGGGGGTGTAAGGCACTGGATAGAGGAAAAAAGCTGTGCAGCAGTGCTACTTCTCTTCTTCTTCTCCTTATCCTTATACTGAGTAGAAGTCTAGGGATCTGAAAGTTAGGGGGTCTAGAGAAGAGGCTAGATCAGTGAGATGCTGAGAGGGATGCTATAATAGTGTCATGTCTCAGAGTAGTGAAAAGGTCTATCAAGTCACTGCTGTTATCATCATCACTCTAATGATAGCCAGATGGGCCTTCAAAGAGCTCAATGTCATATATAAATGCAATTTAGTAAAAACATAACCAAAACTACAAAGTGATGATGGTGGTATAAGAGAAAGAAGAGATAGGTCTTACTTTCTCAAACTGTACTATAATGTAGTCAGCATCTGAGAATTATATGACATTCCTAGATATGACACTCTTCTTTGAGGGAAGGCTACTTCTTCATAAGCCTTTCAGAAAACTGCTGAACTACTTTGAACAGATCTCATGGATCAGCTCTCACTGTTACAGCTTATATGCTTTAGACAAATTCTAACTATTACTAACTGTTTCCCCATTATTCTCTTTCTATCTTAACTACTTCTTATATTTCTTTTATTATGCAATATTTTATTCTGTATATTTTGTTTCCAAATATTTTTACATACTTCTGCATATTTTCACTTACTTTCTTTTTAGTTCTGCTCACCTTTTATTTCTGTTGATTATTAGTTACTATTTCTTTCTATATCTTTCTACTTAATACTGATGTTTTCTGCTTTACCTTCACTTTTTTTTAATACTATGCCTGCTACTTATAATTTTATTCATACTTCATATGTCACAGCTTATTTCTCTCTGTATGTCTGCTTTTCATTATATATCATACATCTTTATTACCTTGCTGTTGTCTTCATTACATATCTGTCATGTCATGTAGTTTTTCTGTTGATTCCTTCTTCTTGTTTATCACTTTTCAACATTTTTTATAAGTATATAAGTAATAGATTACAGTCATATATTTAGCAGTCTGATAATCAACTTAGTTTGACATTCTTGATTATTCCAACTTTAAACTATTTTATTCTCTAAGTTCTCTCTGCATTCTTTCTCTCATATTCTTAAATTAGACTACTAACAGTGGAACAGTACAGCACATAAGCTGAAGCCAAGGTCTATTTCCAACTTCTTCCACCATCATTGATCTCACACCTCTGTTTCTTCCTCTGTCTCTCATGTTGATTAATTCTGACAGTTTCTGACTCTTCTATGTCTATTCCATCTATATTCCTCCCAGAACTTAACACTCACCTACTATATGTGAAATGCAGAATATTCTGCAATGAACTGAGCTGGATAGCCACACTTTCTTCAAGATTTGACAATTACTCAAATACTTATAAAGAGGTTGCAGATATTTACATAGCACATGGTTATCCTCTATTGTTAATTGCTGCTTGGTTAAAGAGAAACTACTGGGCATGGTAAAAGTTGAGATTAGTTGAGTCTCTGCTATTGAGAGCAGATGTGCTCATACTTAAGAGCAAATATAACATCTCCTGGAATTTCTTTAATATTCAGACCCTATCAGAATAAATGAAGAACAGGTGGACTACTGTACTGAGAACACTAGCCTACAGTAAGCAGATTACAAATAATTTGCTGTCTGTCATCCAGAATCTAAAGCTGAAGACTCAGGGACTTAGTTCTCTACTCTAGACTTTAGAGTTGTCTGACACTGTTGTGATAGCTTCAGATCATCTGATGTTGGAGGGCCTCTTTGGTCCCTTCCTACAGTTAGATAAACTCAGACTCTTCAATAATAAGATGCTTGTTTCAAAGAAAAGGAACAAGCAGCTTGTAGACTTAATCTCTTTATAGAAGAAGGTTATTTTTAAACATTGTGATTGCCAAGTGTTTAAGGATTACTCCAAGAGAACACTTGGATGGTTCTGGGCTAAGCAGCCAGAGGTGGGTTCCTTAGCTGCTCCTGAAATGGGTATTGGGAATAAAGCTATGGATGTCAATCATCAGAATCTGTGAGTTACTACATAATTGAGCTGAGCCTCTCATACATTAGGAGGGTCCTGTTTATATACTATGACTAGATAAACTGGTTGTGTGTCTGACAGCACAGACAGTGTGATAGAGATCAATAAAGTAGCTGAGTTCTCAGCTCTATGAGGGGGGCTTCAGAAGAGATAAACTTCTGGAACTGCTGAATATAGAATACACTAATTGATCACTAGTAGAGAATACTAGCAGGTAGTCTAGGTAAATGCCAACTTTTATCAGTCATTGTAGATGGCCACATAGAATGCTTGTAGTAAGTACTTATTATACATACACGAGGAAAACAACATACTAACCAGTTGTATTTCTAACACTAACTGCACCTAACAACTGAGTTCTAGCACATGGGTGTCAGGGTTTAGAGTAGCTTTTTTCTTTTCAGGACTGATTATGCATGTGAAATCTACTTTGGTAAGTACTGCTGTTAGTAAGGTAGCAGTCAAATGCAAATGACTCATTCATGTGCATTGTGACAAAATATGACATAGCAATTAGTGGCTGCCTAAAGACACATTGGCACCCAGAATCAACATGAGGAAATATAAATATAGAGTCTAGAGACAAATAGATCTACTTATAGTTATTCCAGGTTAACTGTCAGTTGACATAGTTGATTCCAGCAGTGTTCTATAATCTCAGTGCTTTCTGATGGCCTATGCAACTTGGTGGCCATTTAGCTCTTTTGAGTATGCATCAATAAAACAGAAGGCCTAAATTGAGAATCTAAGTAACAAGTGTCCTCAGAATGATAAATAGACAAACCTTCTCATGTTTTCCAAAGATATTTTACCTAAGATTCTCTGAATATTTCTCTCAAAAACCTCTGCAGAGAAAGAGGGTGGAGGCATGTGGTAGTTCTGCTTTGTATACCCTCAACATTGCTCAATGAAATTGAGCTCAAAGTGGAATTTTGGTAAAAATAGATTTTATATATACCTTATTCTCTCACAAAATTCTTGAGCCTTGACTTCACTGCATGAAAATTGGGCTCAGCATGATGTTTTCTTTATCAGCCTGAGACTTGGAGTCACTAAGCTTATATTTCTGGCTCCTTTTGATAGGGGTAAAAGTGTGCAGCTTAAATTGTTTGAGATTTTGAAAGCTTGCTGATCAACATCCCATTGTATTTACACACTGAAAATAAATATTTCATCTAACTGATGCATTGATCTCACATTATAACACACAATCTTGGGTCCAAAAATAATCTTAGGTGTATTTCTCACTTTGTGGCCAAATTACCCAAAAAAGGACTCTAAGAAAAATCACAAATAATTATTTGCTAGCCTTCCTCAGACTCATTTTGTCTTTAAATATCTTAATAAAGCTCTAATTTGACAAAAAGTGTGAAAATGGGGAATGTCACACTTAAGTCACATAAACAGGTCATTTGTGTTTGACTGCTACCTTAGTCATAGCTAACAAGTTTGAATAGATTGCTTTCAGTGATCTCAGTCACTGGCTTTCTTGGTGTTAGAACTTTACATACCTGTAAATTGCTGATCATGCTTGGTTGTGCTGAGATTTCTGAGTGTCATGTGATTTTGTCACTATGTGACTACATTACATGCTATGTGATCTGGTATATGACAGATATGATTATTTTATTCAAATTAAATATTATTTGATTATATAATTTATTTCATGAATTAGATCTGAGTATGTCTAACCTGGCCAAGTTTTATTTTTAGATACCAGCTAGTCTTTGGTTGTGTACTGATGAAAGAATAACAAGGCATCTGATGAGTTATTGATGCAAAGCATCAGCACTTTTGTGCCTTCATCATCACAACACTTACTTTGCTTATGTTGCTCCTGCCATTCTAACCAAGCTTTATCACAATCTCAGCTAGAGTTTGATAGGTTAGTCATTATTGCAGGTCTATTTATTGAACTCACTATGGTAAGTATTGCCTATAGGTAAGTCATGTCTATGTAATAATACAATTTTACATCATATGACTCAGTCAGAATGTGTCACACAATTCTGTCTGAAGAAGTTCTCTATTAATATTCCATGGGTTGTAATGATCCTGGAAATAACACTAGCTATAAGAGACTTTAGTCTGAACTGGGAATCATGCCAAAAAGAGTTCTCCAGATTTAATCAGGCTGATCAGTACTGGGCTTCTTGCACTGAATTGCATACATACAATTTTAAGTCAATTTCACATATATCTATCTGTAATTACCTCAGGTAGTTGATGTAATAAAGGATAATGATCATTCTTTATATTACTAACAAAAGATATTCTATTTTTACAGTATTACTCTGGTCCAGCAGACTAGAGTATAGCTATTATTGCTATTGGTTGGATGTTCAGAAAATATTTGCATATATTTTGGCATCTGAAGAGTCTATAAAGGTAAACTAGTGAGGCTTGGGGAGTTTCCCCAATGCCATTGTGCCATCATCACTGACAACTTCACTTTGCTTGTTATGGTCTCCTTTCTAACCCTAAGTGTAGCTATTTATGCTATTAGTTGGATATTCAGGAAAATTTTTAGCATTTGAAGAGTCTATATAAGACAAAATAGTGAGACTTAGGGAGTTCTCCCAATGCTATTGTGTCATTGTTACCAACAACTTCACTTCACTTATTATCATCTCCTCCTCTCTAAGAAGAACCAGCTTGAGCTTGAGCTGAAAGCTGACTCTCTACAAAGTGTGGGTTATTGTCCAGTCCTACTTGCAGAAAACAATAGCAATAATTACTCTGAAGTTCAAACTCTCATGAGCCAAGAGGTCATGACAACTCCTAGTCATCTTGTAGTTTCAATGAAAATAGCTTGGTTAAGAAGAGTGCTCACAGGATCATCTATCTAGGTGCAAATAGTGATAAATAGTAGGACAGTGAGCAGCTCATTGCACAAGTGAAAGATCTCATTGCAATCTTTGAAGAAGCACACCCAGAGTGCCAAGCTCTATTCTTTTTTGACTAATCATCTGCTTATACTATACTTCTCCCTGATACTCTGAAGGCTTTTGAAATGAATAAATGCAATAGTGGGAAACAATACATCTAAAGAGATACAGTGATCCTGCTTTCAAATTCAGATCCTTGTTTTCAAGACATGTTTCAGCAAATAATCACTGAGGCCAAAGAAACAAAGGGTCTCAAGCAAACTCTCAAGAAGTAGAGATTTGATATCTCAGGTTTGTGAACTAAATGCAGTCCTATATGTTCTTGGGAGAGGAAGGACTGCTGCATGGCACAGCTTCTGAGCAGGCAGGAGGATTTTGCTAAACAAAAATCTGCCATTGAAAAGGTCATCTGAGATACTGGGCATGAATGCATTTTTATCCCAAAATTTCATTGTGAGCTCAATGCTATAGAAATGGTAAGTCTTTTGCAATATTGTTCTTTACTGTTTTGAACTCATATTTTAAATCTTTAATTCTTTCAGTACTGGAGATGGGTCAAGTATCAGTACAGACAAGTCCCAAAAACTAACTTCAAGCAGGCAAAGACTGCTGCAATCAATGCCTTTGATGCCTGTCCAGTCAATGTCATTCCTGAATTCATTAATTGATTATAGCATTTTATGAGTGCATATCATATTGACTTAATGGAGAATGTAGCAGCATAGACAGTTCATAAACAGAAGGGTTATTATGCTGTCTCACAAAGCACTACAATGCTCCTTGATGCTATTGTCAATCAGAACAGTGATAACTCAATACATAACAAAAAGGTTCCAAAGATTTATGAAAAAAACTTCAAAACTGCATTTTCAGCTCTTTTCTGAGATCTGAGTACCATCTCAGAGTTTTGAAAAAATCCTACAGCCAGTTATCAAAATATAAAACTACTTGGCTTTACTTGTCCTTAACTAGAGTATTCTTGTTTTATAAGGTCATACATAGATATACAAAGTATATCAGAGATAGTTGTTGAAGATAAAATGCAAGAACACTGCATCTGAATAGTCTTGAAAGACTGCAGGAAATTGTTCTGCAGCTTTAGTATATGCAGTTTGCATATAGTGGGACTCTGCTTGAGACAAAGCTAATTCGGAGTTGGTGCCACAGAAAAGCAACATGGTAGCATGTTCCAAAATAAGAATGATGGCTACACAATTGTGAGAAAACATGTGAAAGAAGAGTAAAAAGAAGTACCAATCATAATATGATGCATAGCATGGTGGTGGAGGGAAAACTCAGGCTGAAATTGTTTCAATACCACGAGAATGCTAATGAAGAAAACGAGACAGTACCTTTTCAACAAATAAGAGGAGAGATTTGAGTTGATTGCTCTGGATATTGAATTTTAAGAAAGATAAAGCATGAGAATACACATTGAAAGCCCTCACAATCTGGCAAGCACAGACAGAGGGAGAGAGAGGTGAGCTTTCTGCAGACAGGACCAACAAGGGGCCACACTCACTTTCTGGCAAGCACAGACAGAGGGAGAGAGAGGTGAGCCTTCTGCAGACAGGACCAATGAGGGTCCGCACTCACATGCTGGCAAGCACAGACAGGAAGAGAGAGATGAGCCTTCCACAGACAGGACTGATAAGGGGCCGCACTCACTTCCTGGCAAGCACAGACAGAGAGAGAGAGGTGAGCCTTCCGCAGACAGGACCGACGAGGGGCCGCACTCACATACTGGCAAGCACAGACAGAGGGAGAGAGGTGAGCCTTCTGCAGACAGGACCAATGAGGGGCCGCACTCACATGCTGGCAAGCACAGACAGGGAGAGAGAGATGAGCCTTCCACAGACAGGACTGACAAGGGGATGCACTCACATACTGGCAAGCACAGACAGAGGGAGAGAGGTGAGCCTTCTGCAGACAGGACCAATGAGGGGCCGCACTCACATGCTGGCAAGCACAGACAGGGAGAGAGAGATGAGCCTTCCACAGACAGGACTGACAAGGGGATGCACTCACATACTGGCAAGCACAGACAGAGGGAGAGAGGTGAGCCTTCTGCAGACAGGACCAATGAGGGGCCGCACTCACATGCTGGCAAGCACAGACAGGGAGAGAGAGATGAGCCTTCCACAGACAGGACTGACAAGGGGATGCACTCACATACTGGCAAGCACAGACAGAGGGAGAGAGGTGAGCCTTCTGCAGACAGGACCAATGAGGGGCCGCACTCACATGCTGGCAAGCACAGACAGGGAGAGAGAGATGAGCCTTCCACAGACAGGACTGACAAGGGGATGCACTCACATACTGGCAAGCACAGACAGAGGGAGAGAGGTGAGCCTTCTGCAGACAGGACCAATGAGGGGCCGCACTCACATGCTGGCAAGCACAGACAGGGAGAGAGAGATGAGCCTTCCACAGACAGGACTGACAAGGGGATGCACTCACATACTGGCAAGCACAGACAGAGGGAGAGAGGTGAGCCTTCTGCAGACAGGACCAATGAGGGGCCGCACTCACATGCTGGCAAGCACAGACAGGGAGAGAGAGATGAGCCTTCCACAGACAGGACTGACAAGGGGATGCACTCACATACTGGCAAGCACAGACAGAGGGAGAGAGGTGAGCCTTCTGCAGACAGGACCAATGAGGGGCCGCACTCACATGCTGGCAAGCACAGACAGGGAGAGAGAGATGAGCCTTCCACAGACAGGACTGACAAGGGGATGCACTCACATACTGGCAAGCACAGACAGAGGGAGAGAGGTGAGCCTTCTGCAGACAGGACCAATGAGGGGCCGCACTCACATGCTGGCAAGCACAGACAGGGAGAGAGAGATGAGCCTTCCACAGACAGGACTGACAAGGGGATGCACTCACATACTGGCAAGCACAGACAGAGGGAGAGAGGTGAGCCTTCTGCAGACAGGACCAATGAGGGGCCGCACTCACATGCTGGCAAGCACAGACAGGGAGAGAGAGATGAGCCTTCCACAGACAGGACTGACAAGGGGATGCACTCACATACTGGCAAGCACAGACAGAGGGAGAGAGGTGAGCCTTCTGCAGACAGGACCAATGAGGGGCCGCACTCACATGCTGGCAAGCACAGACAGGGAGAGAGAGATGAGCCTTCCACAGACAGGACTGACAAGGGGATGCACTCACATACTGGCAAGCACAGACAGAGGGAGAGAGGTGAGCCTTCTGCAGACAGGACCAATGAGGGGCCGCACTCACATGCTGGCAAGCACAGACAGGGAGAGAGAGATGAGCCTTCCACAGACAGGACTGACAAGGGGATGCACTCACATACTGGCAAGCACAGACAGAGGGAGAGAGGTGAGCCTTCTGCAGACAGGACCAATGAGGGGCCGCACTCACATGCTGGCAAGCACAGACAGGGAGAGAGAGATGAGCCTTCCACAGACAGGACTGACAAGGGGATGCACTCACATACTGGCAAGCACAGACAGAGGGAGAGAGGTGAGCCTTCCGCAGACAGGACCGACGAGGGGCCGCACTCACAAGCTGGCAAGCACAGACAGAGGGAGAGAGAGGTGAGCCTTCTACAGACAGGACTGACGAGGAGATGCACTCACATACTGGCAAGCCCAGACAGAGGGAGAGAGAGGTGAGCCTTCCACAGACAGGACTGACAAGGGGATGCACTCACATACTGGCAAGCACAGACAGAGGGAGAGCCAAGAGGTGACCGAGCGAGAGAGAGAGAGGTGACCGAGCGAGAGAGAGAGAGGTGACCGAGCGAGAGAGAGAGAGGTGACCGAGCGAGAGAGAGAGAGGTGACCGAGCGAGAGAGAGAGAGGTGACCGAGCGAGAGAGAGAGAGGTGACCGAGCGAGAGAGAGAGAGGTGACCGAGCAAGAGAGAGAGAGGTGAGCGAGAGAGAGAGAGGCGACCGAGTGAGAGAGAGGTCAGCTGACAGCAAACGGGGTAACATGTCATGACACTCACATGGTACCACATATGAGGAAATGCTTTGAAGCATTCAAAGATAATTCTCTGACTGTCTCCGACCCCGCCTCTCAACACGGCGCCAGCACTACACCAGAAGTCAGACTTTTTCTTACCCTATATAACCTAACTTACCGCTTTACTGCAAGTCTTACACTCAATTCCTGATTCCCCCTTTGCAATGCCAAAAGCATAACAGTGGCAACATTGTCATTCAACGCATTTGCTGTCTTTTCGAGAAGTTCAGTACAGCATTTGCCTGCTTCATGCATACCTGCACAATGAATGTCAGCTCGTAAATCCTGAACCGCGATCCAGAGCCTCACTTTCTAAGCGCACAAAATGCGGCGTTCCCCCGAGTTTGCCTAGATATTCCTCCTGGAAAACTCGCTCCGCCTCCGTAGGTGCCTCGGTTTCCAAATTAGCAACACCGCGATGCTTCAAACGAATCTCAATATTGTCCTTGAACTGGTTGTACTTGGTGAATACGGCAATCAGAGGGACTACGAAGTGGGCATATAAGTCCTAAATCATAAAGGTTCGTTTCATTATAACCTACCGTTTCTGTCTGGGCAGATGTCGTTGAAAAACTTCAGATCCAGGGATGGCCATTGGTTGTCCATTGGTATACAGTACCTGAACATACGACGTTAAGCTACAGGCACATACATAGCCAAGCAATGGACAAACCATATCGCGTGTAATCTATCTCTCACCCTCTTCTTTGTCGACTTCTCACGAATGAAATTTTGAATGACTTTCAGCTCATCTTCGCTGCCAGACTCAATTCCGCGGGAGTCGTGGAAAAGATACCCATCGTGATTTGTGGAAATGAGTTCGTCGGTGATGTTATGCTCGCCACGCTAGCTCCAGACAATCAGCATAACCAACAAGATGTCACTAAGCAACTGACTGACGTCCTCTGTGGGGTCCAGTTGAACCTAAGAGGATGATGAGATTAGCAGTGCTGCTAGTTAAAACTACATACCCGCTCGCGCCCTCCCCATGGGTTAATTTGACGATAGATCTCTGGACTTTCGGTGGTATCGCAAACCCTCTGTAAGATGGAAGTCTTTCCTGCATTTGCCCTTCCGATTATAAGGACCCGGAATTTGATGTCTAGCTTCTTCATTTGTTCCACAAAGGTTGGTAGGGAAAAGTTGAAAGCAAGGGGAACAAGAGAGAGGAATTGGGGGAAACCTATCGATGGGATGTGAACTGCCACCTGGAGTAGTTTCAATCTCCGCTTTCGACAGCTTGGACACGTGACAACTCATGCAGCCTTATGTCGTCAATTTCTTAGAATCTTACCAAGATCATCCGCTTCGTCCCAGGGTACAAGCTGGGTTAGAGTCAGGTCCTTCGCGTCTTCTCCATCGATTCAGAAGTTCCGGGTGGAAACGCCAATTACTACTTATTCACAGTTTGAGAAGTTCATCCTTTCTCCCAGGATTCGCTTCCCACTCTCCCTCGTCCTCTGCCTGCGCCACGCCCTGCATAATTGGTCACCCGCTCTCCACAGGGTCTCCTGCCAGCGTCATTGTGTGCTGCAAGGAGCGCTCACTTCCTTGCACTACTCCTGATCTCGCGCCTTCGCTGCTTCCACCGCCTGCCCTCTCATACCTCGATTGCCCGTCTTCGCATATACCTACCTGCCAAACCATTCGCACTCTCTGTCCGATGATGTTGGTGGCGCGTTGGTTCTGCCCATGGTATGTGGAAAGGTCAGGGTTCGTGAATGGTGGTGCAAGCAAGTAGGTAGTCTGCGATTCATATGCCTGCTTCTCGCCATTCTCGCCATCCTCCGTCCGTTTCTCCCGTCGCCTCCATATTTGCACCTCCATCATCGGCTCACACACCACCCTCCTCTCATCCTTCACCTCTGCCATCTCCGCCTAAATGATATCACGCTTGTGCCGCCTCCCCCTCCCTCTCGTC
>KQ962022.1:85265-102096 GCA_001563735.1 Leucoagaricus sp. SymC.cos
AAAAAAAAAAAAAAAAAAGATATACTGTTTGTCAATTTCCCACACATTGCCAAAGAATATCTAGAACATTGTCTAAATTATCTCACCAGTGACCACAGTCTGCAACTCTTAAATAAAGGTCACCTGGCACAGACACAACTCTCTTGACCCAGAATCTAATGATTTCCAAGAGAATTGGTTCATAGTCTCAACTCATTATCAGAACTTCAACTTTAATCATGGGCCAACAGCCTGGCACTGATATAATGACCTTGTTCCATCTGCAGCAAACCAGCTGGATATCCTCTCTAGCTTTGCAGAGTTGATAAACTGTTGTAGAAGAGACTAGTCTACCCAGATTCCAATAGGAGTTAAAAGTCTTGAAGTGCTAGGTTGTCTTGTATTCAAAACATTAGAACACCCCTGGACTACACAAAATACTACTCTGAAATCTCCCAGGCACTTAGTTTCCAAACTATGCTTCAAAAATCATGATTGACAGAATTGATGTTCAAGTTTCAAATATAACCACTCCTCTGCCTCCCTCTAACATCTCATCTTCTTTCTCTGTTCCTCCTTCAAGCATTCCTAGCCTGATATCTGGAGCAAACATCAGCCTTGTAGAAATAATAGACTCAGCACTCAAAGACACACAAGAACTGTATTAGGTAACTATCTATAGAAATAATAGACTACACACAAAAGGTCAGCATAAGTCATAGGCATAAACATAAGTATACTTGAGCTCACCTCAGCACTCAAAGACACACAAGAACTGAGGCACTTGACAGAAAATCTATGGTATTTATACTATCTAGAAAGTTCACAGACTACAATAGAACAATGAAACTAAGAGAATGGTGTGCCATTGTAGTGCAATGACACAGTCACTGTACATACTTGTAGTCTTGGCACATATTTACCACCCACAGCCACCCATATTCCAACACTCCCCCTTAAATCATGTTGAGGCCAGGATTGTTGGTGTTACAGTGAATTTTCAATTAGCCTTAAAAGACACAATTACAGCACAAAGTAATACTATGCACAGACAGAACAGTAACATTTGATGATCTCTCTAAGTAATACAGACCACATAATACCAGTACATTCACTTTGCAAAGCAATCATAGCTCTTAGGAGCTAGCATGCACAGTAGTAATGATTTCAAGAACACATGTACAATAAAACTAAATGTGTATCTTGAATTAATGATCACAGGTAGTGGCAGCTATGGAATGACATTGAGACTTAGCAGCAGTGGTCAGGATGTGTATCCTATGACTAGTCATGAGTCCTGGGCCTCTAACTTGGGCTAATGATCTAGTCTCTATATGACTTTGAGAAGTCCTTTACTCAACCCTTCTTTTCTATGTACTACCACCTTTGCTCTGGGGTGCCTCCTTCCTCATGGTCTTGCTGCCCTCTGGGTCACTTGCAGGCTGCACTATCTATTGCTTTAGGGTTTGTGATGTCTGTTCTTTACTGCAGCTGGGGCACTCATGACGCCCACCCACCCTCTGCTCTTCTGGTGTCAAGTTTGAGTTCACTCCTCCACCCTGTGCTTTCTCTAGTGGGAGGGGCAGTCTCTGCCTTCTCTGCTCTCCTCTCTTGTGCTCCCTTCTGCTTCAGCAGTTGGTTAGAGCACCTTTCTGCTGGCCTGGGCATGCTCTGGTGTGCTTGGGCCATGTCTGCCCCCTGGTCACCTTTGTGATCCCAAATCTGCAGTTCAGCTGAATAAGCTGCCACTATTTCAGTTGAGCGCTTCATTGCACTTGACTCATTCTTCTTCTTTCAGGCCAGGTTTATTACCTCAGTCCACCTCTTCTGGTGTTGGCATTTTGTTGGCACCTCTTTTGGCATTGAGTTGAGTTTGCTCCTCTATCTTCCTCTTCTCTTTCCACAGAGTTGTAGCATTGCTCCTCCATTCTTTCACCAGATAGTTATGGTCACCCCATGGCTTTTGCGACCCTGTGCTGGCACCTTCTGAGGGAGCCCCATGCCCTCTCACTGCTCATTGTCAAGAATGACAGGCAACCATACATTCCCGTCCTGGGTGGCTAGTCCATTGTGTAGACTGTTTCGACACCATTGGGTTAAGACCCCTTCAAATTGACTATTGCCTAGTACCTCTATTTGGTCAGTGACTGGAGGGTGAGAAGTGTTGGAGCTGAGCTTTGATGGACAGTCTCTCTGGTAGCTAAGACCAATAGATGCGTAGTTAGAGTTTGGTGACATTTTGTATTTATCTTAGTACCCCAGCTCTTCTGGGGGGCAGACTGCTATCATACATGGCCTTATAAATTTTTGAGTTTTTTTTTAAAAAAAAAAGAGAGAAGTCCTTTACTATATGCACATATATATGCATTGATGTACAATAATCTGAAAGACTCAGAATGATATGTTGTTTTTGATTGCCAAGCTTTGCAAAGCACAACTTGACAAATCCAAGATTAGCAGAGCTTCCAAGATGACTTGCTAGATCTACTAGAATCAAATTTGGCTATTGCAGTGAGCCAATCATAGAAGTAATAACAAAACCATTTTACATGGGCACACACTCATATTTTTCTGCAACATTCTGATTGGACAGTTTCTAAAAATAACATTTGTTTAATGTTTTATTTGTTATACATCATATTGTAATATCATCATAACTTTGTATTTGTTTTACCTCACTCATGAATATATAAACCACCTCTTAGGACATATGTTCAGCAAGAAACCCACTTGCTACAGCTGTGCTCTGATGATTGTGTATAAAGTGATCATCTAAGCATGACCCCACCAGCTCCTGCCATATGAGGCTATATTGTATTGGGAGAAGTCATGCTATGACATGGATGTCCTGTGGAGGGCACTTGATGAGACTTACAATGCTGCCTCAGGGTGGCCCTGTGATCCCACTGTTTTGGAAGAGCTGGCCATGCTGTGGGAGCAGGACTGGGTTCCCTTTTCAGGATTGGAAGCGAGGGAGGCACTTGGTGCATACTCCTCACATTCATCCCCCAGTCTGGACCATGTTATATGGGTCCATTTAAAGGAAGTTTTCTTGGATGACATTATTCTGGGCAACTTTCTGAAGCTAGCTAATGTCTGCCTCGAGGTCAGGTGTTGGCCATCTCATTTTAAGAAGTCAGTATCTGTAGTTATTCCCAAGCCTGGAAAGTCCTCCTATTCCACTCCCAAGTTATTTAGGCCTATTGTTTTGCTTAATACAATTGGGAAGCTTATTGAGAAGATGCTTTCTGCATGTCTTCAGTTTGATGGCATCAAGTTTGGCATCTTTTGTTCTAACCAGCTAGGCAGTATCTGGTAGAGGTTGACTGAGGATGCTGGTTTATTCCTCACTCACCTAGTTAAGGCTGGGTGGACTAGAGGACTCAAGACAAGCATTATTGCTTTTGATATTGCTTAGTTCTTTCCATCTTTAAATTATGATATGCTCATGGCAATTTTATCTCAGCAGGGATTCCCTGTAAATGTCCAGTGTTTCTTTGCTTCTTATCTGGTTGGTAGAAAGACAAGGTACCTGTGGAACTTGTCCTCCTCTGAGTTTTATCCTGCTGATGTGGGTGTGGGTCAGGGCTCTGCTCTCTCTCCTGTCCCTTCAGTGTTGTATTTGGTGCCAGTTATTAAACTGTTTGACTTGAGGGCCTCATATCTTGAATGTGACATCCTCTCCTACATAGATGATGGCATCCTCAATGCCCAGGCATGTAAATTGGCTAACAATCTCATGTGCCTTAAGCAAGCCTATGGGTTTGTATTCTAGCTTTCTATGGTGTTTGGACTTGTTCTTGAGCATAACAACTCTGAGCTCTTCTATTTCTCTTGCCATAGGAATAACAACAACCCTCCTATTAACCTGGGATATGCCCCTTACATGGGTGATTCTCTGCTATGCCTGAAGACCTACTGGAGGTATTTGGGTTTTTACTTCGACTGCCAGCTTACCTTCTGGGAGCATGTGCAATACTATTCTACAAAAGCTATCTCTATAGTTCATGCCATGGGAATGCTTGGTAATTTGCTTTGGAGGTTGTCTTTCAAGCAAAAGCAGTTGCTTTACAGATTGTGCATGGTTCCTATTGCTACATATGGCTTTTGTTTGTGGTGTCATGGGCTTCATCCACACAAGGCCCATCTTGCCTCCCTTAACAAGATGTAGTGTCATGCTGCTATCTGGATCACAGGTGCTTTTTGCACCTCTCCATCTGGTGGGGTTGAGGTGCTTGCTAGCCTCATCCCCATGCATCTACATCTTAAGAAGTTGAGGTCTCAGGTAGCATACTGAGTTCTAACTCTTTCTCCTACCCACACCTCCAGGCAGTTTCTGGGGATGTGTGAATTTCCTGGTGTTAATCCTCACTGGTATCACTTTACTAGACTGGGCCACTCTGTGGAAAAGGTTCAGTCTACTGTTGTGGATACCTTTTCATATCTGAGTCTTTCTGTGACCCTGGAAGCCTTTGACACTGATGCTTCAGAGGCTCATCCAGGGAGACGTCTTATGAATTAGTTTTCCAACTGGGTTTGGGTCACTGAGTTCTCTCCTCATGAGGAGGATATCAATGTCCTGTGTATTTTTGAATGCTGAGCTCGACAGGGCATTGGCACTTGATGACTGTGTTGTTGTAGCCACTGATATATCAGTTGGGCATGACAGGGCTTTCCAGGCAGTATCTGCTGCTTGGGTTTGGGCTGGCAGGGTGCCTGTTTGGCAGTCCTGCCAGGCTGCTGGCAGAATGACTGCTCCCAATGCAGAGCTTCATGCCATCTGGATGGGTGTCTTTGCTGTATACATGCAGGAGGGTGTACATCATGTTGTCTTGTTCACTGACTACCTGGCTTCAGCTAGGCAGGCTGTGGACCCTTCTGTCAGCAGCAGGCAGGCTCAGGCCTTGCTTATTTGTCATTGTCTTGCTAAGTGGCTTGATGTTATGTGCTGAATTAGTGATAGATGGGATGGGTGACTATTGGAGTAAGGAAAGTGGACCTTTTGCTTCAACTTATATGTTGCACCATTCTGCTGCTGCAGGTCCAAATTTTGGAGATAGGAGGAAGCAGAGATAGAGAATAGTTGGAGACTGGAGGAGATAACTCAAATGGCAAGATTAACTCAATTATCAGACTGAAGAGTATAGGCACATAATCTACTGTTAATATACTCAGAGATAGTAATAAAAGGAGAAGACATTCAACAGAGAGTCAACAGAAACTACATGACACATACTAGCATGTGATGAAGAAAGGTGGAGTAAAAGCATATGGATGAAATAATAATAAAAGGAGTTATCAGCAGTGGTTGGTGACCATGGTAATGTTGAGCTGTAACAGTATTCCCCCCTTAAGGCTGAGCCTTCAAAGCCTTTAGCTAAGATGACTGTGGGATTGTTGTATTTGGTTGTGTATAAAAATTGGGCTTTGAAAAAATTAAGCTTTCTTCACTCTTTACCTCAAATTACTTGCCTCAAGAATCACAGACTCAACCCACTCAAGGCCTGTCCTTATTGTCAAGGGCAATGTTGATGCCCATGATCACAGTGAAGGAGAGGAGAGCTCAGTTGCTTGCTGAGCAAAAGTGGCAACAGGAGGAAGAGGCTGAGGCCAAACATTGACAACAGGAGAAGAAGGTTGCATGAGAGCAGGAGGAGTTGAGGCAGCTGGAGGAGCTGCAGAGGCTCAAAGAGGAGGAGGCAGCTGAGGAGTGGTGATGCAAGAAAGAGAGGAGAAGGGAGGTGGAGTTGGAAAGGCAGAGGTGTGAGCTGGAGGAACAGCATAACAAGCATGAAGCAGCAAAGAGGAAAAGGGCCAATACAGCAA
Source organism: Leucoagaricus sp. SymC.cos (assembly GCA_001563735.1). Classification (NCBI taxonomy): domain Eukaryota; kingdom Fungi; phylum Basidiomycota; class Agaricomycetes; order Agaricales; family Agaricaceae; genus Leucoagaricus; species Leucoagaricus sp. SymC.cos. Next base: position 91,071 of record KQ962022.1, read on the forward strand.
AAAGGAGGAGAGAAGAGAAAAGGAAAGAAAAAAAAATTGCTGAGGTGAGGAAAGGGAAAGGAAAGGAACTGGCACAGGAGGATGATGATGATGACATGAGGGATATGGAGGAGATAATGCTGGAAGCTGGGCCAAGTGGGGTACCCAAGCAAAAATGTGGCAAAGAGTTGGAGGACAAGGAGTTGGGTGAGGATCAACCCATCTCAAAGGAGAGGGTTATGAAGGTTGATTCTTTGGCAAAGCTTAGAGGGGAGTGAAAGGTCTGCTGGTGTTGCTAGCAATTCAAGTATGAGTGCAAGCTGTATGTTGATGAGAAGAGCAAGAGGTAAGTGCTATTTTTATTTTAGGAGATGATACGGAGACTCAGCAGCAATAAGGATTTGGCCTCCTGTGCCTGTTATGTTGCCAATCACAAAGGGTGTCAGCTGGCAAAGGTGATAAGCAATAGGTATGACAGGGATTACACACTGCCACTGCTTCCTTGGAAGTTGAAGAAGGTGAACTATGACAACAAGATTGTGGAGAGGCTGTTGGATTTGACAGAGTGGTCAAAGGAGCTGCTGGAGAGGTTGGAAGGGCACTTGGGTGGAATATATCACCAACTTAAGATAATGAACAGGCAGATGGGGCAGATAAGGCTTACTATCAAGTCAGTGAATAACACATTAGAGAACATCAATGCATGGTACATGAAGTGTGCCAGAAAGTTGGACATAATTGCTAAGCTTGTGGAGAATGTCTTTGAGAGAAAGAATGAGGAGGAAGAGTCATCAGGTGTCACTGGGCCATCAGGATGGCCAGAAGAAGTGGAGGAGGTAGAGAATGAAAAAGAAAGTGAAGAGGAGGAAGAAGAAGATAAAGATGAAGATGAAAAAAATGAAGAGGAAGATGAAGAGAATGAGAATGAGAATGAAAAAGAGGGAGAAGGAGAAGGAGAAAGAGAGAAAGTCAGAGATAGAGAGGGAGTGGAAGATGAGGAGTAGTCAGAGAGAGGTCAGAGGTCAGAAGGTGATATCTTGTCTTTCTTGTCCTTCATCTTCTTCAGCTGTTCTATACTACAAGGTGTTTGTATATAATAATTTTGGCAATGAATTGTTTGTAATCTTTTGTGTGGATTTTTTTTTTTTCTTTCAGAGAATTTCAGAAATTTCAGAAAGAAGAGTGAGCAGGGAGAGTAATATCTAAGTCCAAAGAGAGAGGTACAGTGGTGAAATTTCAGAGAATGTTCAGAGATTAGGAGAGTGAAAAGAGTGAAAAGGAGAGAAAAGTCGGAGAAAGATCAGAGACTAAGAGATAAGAGAGGCAAGTGGAGAGTGCAATCGGAGACAGAATCAGCAATAAGTAATAGGGAAAAAAGGAGTTGAAAGTGAGTAGTCAGAGAAAGGATCAACAATAAAAATGTGATTAAGAGTATAAGAATGAAATCTAAGAAATATAAGAATTGAAGATTTCTACAGAACCAGGTTTGCCAGAGTAGACAGAATAGAAATCAGCAACAAGTTTGGCTGCATGCTTGAGCTTGGTAGCAGGGAGCCATGAAGATTCATCTTCAGTGTCTTCATAACCCAACCAAAACACCTTGTAGAGAAGATAACATGTACATTGGCGATCCATTTTGGAGTCAATGATATGAGCAATCTCAAATTTGGGCTTACTGTCAATAATGACTGGAGCAGGAGGAGGATCAGAGCAATCAGAGAAAGGGTTTGGTGTGGAGGGTTCAAGCATGGAAACATGGAAGACAGGGTGCACTGCACACATGGATTCAGGGAGTTGGAGAGTAAAGGAATGGGTACCAGGCTGCACAATGATTTTGTCGGGGCCAAGATACTTTTCAGAGAGTTTTTTAGAAAGATGAGAAGTGTGGAAGTACTTGGCTTTAACAAAGACTGTCTGACTGACTTGAAAGTTGGGAGCAGGTAATCACTGAGCATTGGCAGTATGTTGATACCTTTGCTGGGATTCTGCGATTTCTGATTTCAATGTCTTGTGAAGTTCATCAAGGTCAACAGCGAACTGTTGGGCTCTCACTGAAGCAAGATTGCATTCAGGATAAATGGCAATACTAGGATGATATCCTTTATTAGTGAAGAAGGGGGAGACACCAGTGGTAGCACTTGGGGCATTGTTGTAGACAAATTCTGCTAGAGGTAGGAGTTCAGCCCAATTGTTCTGTTGGTAGTTACAATAGACTCTGAGATACTGTTCAAGAGTTTGGTTAGTGCATTCAGTTTGTCTGTCACCTTCAGGATGATAACCAGATGTGAAGTGCAGCTTCATGTCCAATGCTTTGCCAAGTGATCAGAAGAAGTGTAATACAAACTCTGAACCATGGTCAGATGTACCATGAGAGGGAACACCATGCTTTGAGAAGACATGGAGGACAAAGAGTCAGGTGAGGTCAGCAGAAGTGATGGTGTTATGAGTAGGGATAAAGATGAATTACTTGGAGAGGTGATCAATGATGACAAGGATGGAGTTGTAACCTGTAGAAGTCGGGAGCTTTTCAATGAAGTCTATAGAGATTGAGTCCCATAGTTGGACTGGGATCAGTAGTTGCTTGAGATTACCATATGGACAATGGCATTGTGACTTGGAACACATGCAGGTGACACAGAATTTGCAGAATTCCTGAACTTAAGTCCAAATTTCAGGCCAGGTGTACTCATGGTGAATGAGTTCAAGAGTCTTGTTCTGACTGAAATGTCTTGCAAGTACATGGTCATGCTTGTACTGCATGACTCAGAGTTGGAGATTGTTGACATTCAGAACATAAATACTATCATCAAGACGAAGATAACCAGTCTGATTGATTGACCAGTAGCCTTCAGAATTAGCAAGATGGTTAGCAGAAACTGGATTTGAGGAGAGTGCAGTGAGGATTTTGGAATGAAGGGTTTCTAAGTCAATAGTTGTGGCTGCACAAAGGGAAGGAGTGTGAAGGTAAGTAGCTTGAATGGAAGTAGAAAGTTGTTCATTAGTGAAAACAGGATAAAAATTGTGAGGATTGACCATAGCATAGCCAGTATTCTCCTCTTTAGGGTAAACATCCCAACATCTAATGAGAGCATCAGGCTTTGTACCAAGCCTACCTGGTCAGAATTGGATGACAAGATTGAACTGGGATAGGAATTCACTCCACTGAGCTTGTTGGCAAGTAAGTACCTTTGTAGTACAGAAGTATTTGAGGTTCTTGTAGTCTGTGACCACATCAATGGGCAATGAAGCACTCTCAAGGTAATGCCACCAGATGCTGAAATAGCTAGAAGTTCTTTGTCATGAGTCTTATAATTAGATTCTATTGAGTTAAAGGTGTGGGAATAGAAAGCAATGGGGTGTACTTAACCATCATTGGCAATGATAGAAAGAATAGCTGCTAGGGCATAGTCAGAGGCATCTGTCTCAATGATGCTCTGAGAATCAGAGACCCAATGGGTGAGGCCAGGAGCTGTAGTGAAGGATTTCTTTAGGTTGTCAAATGCTGACTGACATCGGTTATCCCATTTCTATGGGGATGATTTCCCAGTGAGGTGAGTTAGCAGAACAACAATGTCAGAGTAGTTGTAGATGAATCAGCAATAGAAATTTGAAAAACCAAGGAAAGATTGAATGTCCTTCACCTTTTTCAGAACAGGCCAGTCCTGAATTACCTTTATTTTGTCCTCAGCCATCTTGAGACCTCCCAGAGAAAGGATGTAGCTGAGATATTCCACAGATTCAGAGTCAAACTCACACAAGCAGCACAAGCATAGAGTCCATGTTGACAGAGTCACTGAAGCACCTTGTGAACATGTTTCCAATGTTCAGAGATATTGTCAGAGTAGATCAGAATGTCGTCTAGATAGACAGTGACACAAACATCAAGAAGATCTTGGAAGATATTGTTCATGAATCACTAGAAGGCAGCTGGAGCATTGGTGAGGATGAAAGATATTACTAACCATTTAAAAGACTTATAATAAGTTCTGAAGGCAGTTTTCCATTCATTACCTTCTGCAATTTGGATGAGATGATAGGCATGACTGTTACGACCTTATGAGCGAACTCAGGTTGCAACTTAGGCAAAGGCTTGAGAGCAAGTAAGGGAAGAGTACAATTGGTAAAGTATAGGGAATACAGTGCTCTACCTAGGATACTTATACTAGAGGAACAAGGTAACACAGAGTACACAGGAATAGGGAATACAGGGTAACACCAGGTGGTAGAAAATAAAACTAAGGTCCATGGAACTATCTAGAGTAATCTACCCAGCATCATAACACCACCTCTTCCTCAGGATTCATGTCCTCATGAACAGGTAACTAATGTAAAGGTCCTTCTAAGATAGAACATAATGATGGAAGAGATATCCAATGGGAGTAATGGTAGTCCTTTAGCAGAGAAAGAGGTATCTCTTGTGGACGATGCATGTATAGCGGGAAGAGGTGTTGATAGATTACTTCTATCCTTTGATGATAAACCTTGAGAGATCCTTCTTAGCTCATGCAATAGCAAACTGGGTGTGATGTTCATCACAGCCAATGAAGAAGGGGATGTTATTGGGACCTCCTTTGTAGATAATAATGTGGCTGGTTTTGAACTGAGCCTGGGTGTTGGCATAATGTTGTAGGAATTCATAGACCACCTGGGACCAGTAGTCATTGTCACTCTCTCCATGTTTCTGCAAGGTATAGAATTGATTAGGGGCAATGAAGTAGGTGGGGGTGGATATCTTAAGTGAGTCAGCATTATGTCACTGAAGGAACTTGTGAAGGGCATGAGTGTCCTCGATGGCTGCAGGTCCTATCATGCTATCAGCGAGAGTATTATTGGAGTTGTAATCATCCATTTTGATGTCTTGTTCTCAGACTATGTCTGTGGGTGGTTCAGTGAGGTCTTCTGTTGTAGCTGGGGCTGGGGAAGTATGTTTGCCAGTGGGGAGTGGAACAGGGTAGGGATCAGTACATGCATAGGACTGGGTGACTTCAGCAATGTGGTTGACAATAAACTGTTCTCTAATGTTGTTATACTCATGGAGACATTCAGCAAGTATACATTGGAGAGAGTGTGCCTTGGGCACAAGACATGCAGTGTAAGCATAGTGGAGAGTGGCAGAGATACATTTGATGAACTCTTGGGCATCTGACCCATGATGGCTTCCAGCACACAACTCAATAACATTCCCTTCCAGGTCTGCTAGGATTGTGGTGAGGCTGTGTGCAGATTTGACAAATGACTGGAGTTGTTCCTCCAGTACTGCCAGGGCATTGATGGATCAGGTGAGATCATTATAGAGGTATAGTGGGTCTCGGAGGACCTGATTGCGTGATTCTACTTCCTCCATGTCAACATATCCTATGTTTGATGTTGCCATTTTCTCGGTTGGTTTAAAGACTAGTGGTTTGATTTGGGCTGTGGTATGTTTGGCTGCTTGGAGGGTAGTGGGCAAGAGGGCTTTGGACTTCTTGGAGGTTGCTGAGGGAGCTGTTGTAGTTGGGTAGGGCTTGATGAATGACATTGCAGTCAATGGAGTGGTTGTATTTGGCAGTAACAATAGAGGCAGTGATGATAATGATGAGAGCAGTAGAGGCAATTGCAAAGATAGTGATGTAGACTCATTTGGGAGTGACTAGTACTAGAGTGATAGCCAGGTTGTGTTGACTGGGTCTGTGGCTCTTGATATGGCTTTTTATCTGATTTTCGAGTTTCACCCCCCTCCCCAATTAGGTTTGCTCTGAGAACCTATCAAGATATTCTTGGATTGCCTCCTCTGCATTTGACAGATGGGACCTCAGTAACCATTGATCTTCTTCATCACTGTAGCCTTTCCAGTGAACCAGATACTGGACTCCTCTATCCTGTTTTCAGTGTCCTCAGATTTCTTCTACTTCCCATTCTTCCTTGGCATTGATTAAGTCTGGTAGTGGAGGTGGAGGTTGCTGTTGGACCAGAAACTCAGGTTTTCTTGCTGGTGATAGGAGAACCTCATTGAACACATCATGAATGACCCACTGAGGTGGCAGCTTGAGTCGATATGCTCTACTCCCAATCACCTCCGAAATCAGGAAAGGTCCATATCTCTGATAGTCTAGTTTCTTACTTGGTCGATTTGTTGTGATGTTGGATGCTTCCAACCATACACTATCTCCCACCTGGTAGTTTCAGGTCTCTTTTCATTTCCTATCATAGGCGACTGCCATGCTCTTCCAGTTTTGTTCCATGCTGTTCACAGCAATCTCCTGTGCTGCATTAAGGCTGGCAATGAATTCCTCCACTATTGGTGCTGGTGAGGACGTTGTGATGATTCCCTTCCATGGATGTCTCCCATAGTTCAGGTAGAATGGGGAATAATGTGTTGCTGAGTGTTGCTTGTCATTGTAGTGGAACTCCGCTGCAGCAAACCATGATGCCCAATCATTCTGTTTATAGCTGATGTATTTCTGTAGGAAGTTCTCAACTTCTTGATTGATCTGTTCTGTCTGCCCATCTGTTTGGGGATGGTATGCTGTTGACAGGACCCATGTGATCCCAAGAGCTTTACATAAACCTTCTATAAACTTTGAAGCGAACTGTGGTCCTTGATCACTGATGATCTTTTTTTGTAACCCATATAGTTTCCAGATATGATCCCGATATAGGATGGCTAGTTGTCTTGCTGTCAGGGATGTAGAGGTGGGTAAGATGTGTATCATTTTGCTAAAATGATCCACTATGACTAGAGTGGCATTGTGTCTATCAGAAGGGAGTAAGGGCCCAATAAGGTTGACTGAAATTTCTTCCCATGGGTGTGTTGGAACAGATAGAGGGTATAGTGATGCTGCCTTTTGTTCTCAATGGATTTGTGTTCTCTGACAGATGTCACAACCTCCTACAAACCTTTTCACATCTTGTCTCATGCCAGGCCACCAAAAATCCCTTGTCAGAACTTCTAGTGTTTGGTGTTGGCCTGAATGGCCTGTATCTGGGGCACTGTGGAATTCCTGTATAACTTGTGACTATAGGTCATATCCCAGTGACACATAGATTCTTTCTTGATACTGGACTAATCTGTTGTTTTCTCTAAATTCTTTGAATGGATCATCAAGTCCCTTTATTACCTTAGTTTCTCAGACTTTGCAGTTTCGGATTTGCTGTTTGATATCCATTCCAATAATAACCTTGAAACATGCTTCCCATAGTAAGACAATGGGATTGGTGGTATTATCCCTGATGTCTACCCTCTGTATTAAGTTCTTCAGGAAGGTGACTTCTTTGTCATCTTTCTGCCAATCAGGTTTGTCATAGTGAGAGAGAATGTTGGCTTTCATGTTAGTTTTGCCAGGGATATGTCTGATGATGAAGTTGTAGTCTTGTTGTTTGAGATACCATTACATCTGTCTCCCATTGAGTTTTTGTGGTTTCCTGAAATACTTTAGGTTCTCATGGTCGGTCCATACTTCAAACATTTCTCGAGTATCCAAGAGGTATTGTCACCATACTCGCAATGATTCCATGATAGTGAGGAGTTCCTTGTCATAGATTTCATAGTTTCGTTCTGCTGGGCTCATGGTATGCAACATGAATGCTATTGGGTGCCATTTGTTGTCCTGTTCTTGAGATAGAATGGTGCCTATAGCATATCCTGATACATCAGTTTCCACTCAGAATTTGCCATCTGGTTGAGGGAGGGTCAATATAGGTTCTTCTGTGATGTGTTGTTTCAGCGTGTCAAATGATTTTTGTTCATCAGGTCCCCATTTCCAGTCTGCTTTTCCTTTGAGGGCATTGAGTGGTCCTGCAATATTGCTGAAACTTTCTATGAACCTTCAATAGAAGTTGACAAAACCTAAGAAGCTCTCCACTCCTTTGATATTAGAGGGAGTGTTCCAATTCCTGATAGCTTCGATCTTCTGTTGTTCTATCTCAACTTTCCTGTTTCCCATCTCAACCCCTAGAATTGGTACTTTCTATACTCCAAATTCACACTTGGATTGTTTGAAGTATAAGTTGTGTTTGGCTGCAATTTTCAGGAATTGTAGGGTCCACTCTTGGAGTTTCTTTTCTGACTGGGCAGGGATGACAAAGTCATCCATGTAATTTGTTAAGGTGCCATCATGGATCATCTCCCTAAAGATGGTAGTCATCATTTATGAGAAGGTGGTAAGGGAGTTGCATAGGCCGAAGAACATGACTGTGGGTTCAAATAGTCTGTGATTGGTTAAAAAGGCTGCTTTCCATTCATCTCCTTCTTTGATACAGACATTGTTATATCCCCAAATAATATCAAATTTATTGAAAACCTTGGCATCCTTGAGTCAGTCTACTACTTCACTGATGAGAGGGATGGGTGTTTTGTCCTTAACTGTATGCTGGTTGATTTTTTGATAGTCTTATACCAGTCGCTTTGATCTATCCTTCTTTGGAATAAAAAAACATAGAGCAGCATATTGTGATTTTGAGACTTGTATCCTTCCTGACTTTAGATTTTCATCTACAAATGCATTGAGTTCTTCTTCTTCCTTCAGGGTCATGGGGTATATCTTTGCTCGAAGTTCCAGGGGTGCATTTTCTGTTAGTTTGATTTCATGGTCCCATTGTGTGCAATTGGAGAGTCTGTCAAAGTTGGTTTTGTTGAACAGGTAGGTATAACCCTTCATGTAGGTTGGTAAGTCAGCTGCCATAGTCAGGTCTGGTTGTTTCTCTTCCTTCTCATCAAGTTCTTGTATTTGAAGTTTTTAAATATGGGGTTTGATGCATATATCACAATGAGGGATGTAACAACTGGGGGGACACCTTGTAAATTTGACAATACCATTTTTCCAATCAATCTTGGGGTTATGGTGGGTTAACCAGTCATGTCCTAAAAACATGTCTGCAGACTCCAATGTTGTGACTACTGCTTCAATTTGTTCTCAGTGGCCATAGGTGTCAAGCATGATATCAGCATAGTGGGTGATGGGTTTATGACCACTTGGAGTACCATCTGCATTAAAGACTTCGAAAGGGACAGTGATTGGCTTCATGGGTATTCCTAGTTCTTGGATTTTGTCTTCCAATATGCACGTATGAGTGCATCCTGAGTCGATGAGGGCTTTGACCATTGCTTGTTGATTTACCATGGGGGTGGTGAGGAGTTCACACTGAGAGTTTCATTGTTGGGGAATAATATATTGTGGAGACTGGAGAACAGAAACTCTATGTTTATAGGCTCGAAAGTTTATGCATTTTGCTTTGAGCCTTCTACAAAACCCTCCTCATCAGTTTTTCTTCCTTTCTCTGGTGCTTCTGTTATAGTTCTGAAGCTGGGTTTGTTTCATCATGGGGCCTTACAGTACTTGGAGATGTGGCTGAACTTGCCACAATTGAAACATTGAGGTTTGTTGGCTGGATTACATGTGGCCTTTGGTTCAGTGCGGTTCTTTGCGATGTGGCCGGGTTTGCCACAACTAAAGCACTTGGGGTTTCCTTTGTTGATGTAATGTGGTGTTTGGGATGTCATACATCCAATCTCCATAGGTTGTCCTCATCCTCCATATGTGATACCACTATCTGTGAGGTGTTATTGTTTCAAGTCAGTGAATTCATATCCCTTTCCAACAGTATTGATGGATGTCATCCATTCCTTGTAAGTGGTAGGTTGGTAGTCAGTGGGGTATCCCATGATAGTTTTAATGATGTCAGGGCAAACATGTTTTTTTAGTAGGAAGAGGGCATGGCCATCATCTATGTTGGCTTTGCACTTGAGGACTTTGAATTCAATCAAGAAGTCTTGAATGTGCATCCTTCCCTGTCTGAATTCCTCAATTCTCCATTCCACTTCTCCTGACCCCATTCCATCTGCAAACCTGCCTTCCAACTCTTTGGCCCAGTTATCCCAGTTGAAGGTTGCCCACCAACTTTCCTTTATGATATCATTCATTGTGACAGATGCAAATGATCCTGCTGTCCCTCCTTTCATCCTAGTGAGCACTACTGTAACTTGTTGCCTGTTGTTGGTGATATTGTTTCCTGCAATGTAGAGTAACATACTCCTCCACCAATCTTCCCATTTTGCTCTTGTCCTATTGAAGTACCCTGGTTCAGGTAGAAAGGACTTGGTTTGGGTTGTACATATTATGGTCTGTGGGGCTGGTTGTGGTTGCATGTCCATTCCTTCATGTTCTTGAGACATTTCTGTGCTGTCTGATTCTTCCAATGTTGACTGTCTGCTAATGTTGAGTGACTCTAGTGCTTCCAACAAATGTTCTATTCCTTGGGCAGATTCTCCTTCTGCTTCTTCATGTTCTGGCTCAGGTTTGGGTTCTTCTTTGTCTGTTTCTGTTGATGATTCTTCTGGTGTCTCATTGTCTCATTCTTCCTGCAATACTTGCTGTACATATTCTTTGTCTGCCAGTTGCTCAGCTATGCTTGCTGCTAGTGCTCATTGTCATTTTCCTCTGGCCAGATCATCCTCTTTGTAGGAGCAATGTCGCTTATGCCTTTGTTCCATTTGGCAAGGTAAGTTAGTGATGCTTTACCAAATATTATGACCTTATGAGTAAACTCAGGTTGCAACTTAGGCAAAGGCTTGAGGGTGAGTAAGGGAAGAGTACAATTGATAAAGCGTAGGGAATACAGTGCTCTACCTAGGGTACTTATACTAGAGGAATGAGGTAACACAGAGTACACAGGAATAGGGAATACAGGGTAACACCAGGTGGTAGAAAATAAAACTAAGGTCCATGGAACTATCCAGAGTAATCTACCCAGCATCATAACAATGACAGAGATCAATCTTGGTGTAGAGGCAAGCTTTATGAGAAGAATCTAGGAGATCAGAGATAAGTGAGAGTGGGTAGCAGTCCTTTTTGGTGATATGATTGAGACCACAGAAGTTGACACAGAGATGAAGTGAACCATCCTTTTTGTGCACAAAGAGCACTGGTGCTCCATGCAGCAAAGTAGAAGGGTGAATAAAACCAATAGAGGGATGTTCATCAATGAACTCTCAGAGAGTAGCAAGTTCCACTTGAGATAGAGAATACATAGTGCCAACTGGAGGCTTAGCACCATCCTCCAAGTCAATCTT
>KQ962022.1:128807-148135 GCA_001563735.1 Leucoagaricus sp. SymC.cos
TTTTGAGTTAAAAAAAAAAAAAAAAAAGAGTATAGATCAGAGGCATGACATAGTCCTTATCAGCCTCATTCTGGAAAAACTGAAATATCTTGTGTACATGTGTGACTAACTTGAGATGTTCAGATTTGTTGAATGCAGTGACATCAGAGGTCAAACAGGCAAGAAAGGTCTCCTAAAAGTAATATGAAGATACAGCATGGTCAGAGATAACTTGATGATGCAGAGAATAAAAATACATATAGCTAGCTCTATAACAGCCTTGAGTGCCTTGAGAACAGAGGCAATGTTGGACTCCTTATGGCCAAGATGCCTCAGATAATGATGAAAGGTACTAATGGCATCATTGAGAGTAGTGTAAGCTTGAGCAGTACCATTGGTTATAGTATGAGAAATAGTAGACAAAGAGATGGAAGAATATAGTCTGAGAGATTGTTGAAGACATTCATGAAACTGGTGTGGGCAGGCAGACATGACACAGTTTATATACCCTTGACCTCTGCTGTGTATGCTGTGCAATTGACTAAGACACATCTCTGAGCCTTACCTAGAAAGAAATACAGGTTTGTGTGACTTCATGGACTAGACAGAAGTAATATACACATGAGTGAGAATTTAATTCAGGGAAGGAAAACTACAAATTTCTATTTGAAAAAGTATAGCAGAGAGAGCTCTAGCTGGCACAGGTTCAAAGGAAAAATTTGTGAGTTTGCTCTACTAGGTTGGAACAGAGAGATGGCACTGTCACTAAAGCTTGTGCTATAGGTAAGCAATCTTTAGTAAGGGGGAGAGTATATCCAAAACATGAGAAATACAAGGGAAAATAACTCCAAAAAGTAAAAATAGAACATCTTAGTGCAGCACCATTAATTTTTGCGAAATTGTTACTCCACCTCTTAGATTGTGAACTTTACAGTATTATGACTTAGGATCACACAGTGTGTCACTCAGAGTCATGCCAAGAAATACAAACTCAAATTCAGAAAAACTACAAGTACATGAGAAGGAGACACATGCTAGAGAAATGGAAGCTATAGAAGTACAACCCCTCTCTCATGTAGAGAGCTAGCTATGTGTACCTAAGTCCAAGAATAAAAGAGAAATGAAAATATGATGAAGATGTCCAAGAAAGGTCAAAGAAACTATAAACAATAGAATAATCAAGTCAGAATATAAAAGAGTTAAGAAAGAGACAGAAAATTTTACCATAAGCACTCAGTTGTTCTGCTTCTTCTTCCACCCAGCAGAGCCATGCAGCCTGATCAGATTTGCTGCATTGACAGGTGGAGCTGAAGAAGAAGGAACATTGATGACAGTAGGAGGAATGTTGATGGTGAGAAGTGGACCCTCAGGCTGTGCTTGAGCACTAGAGATATGAGATCAGTTAGATTGACTAGAGGACTGACAAGATGGACAAGTGAAAGGGCTTGGGGATGGTGCATGTGAAGTGACAGCAGCACTACAAGAGAAACCACCAGTCTTCTTGGGAGTAGCAGGTGTAGATGCCTCAATGTCCTCCAGAACCATCACAACAGATGCCCCAGTGACCTCCTTACAAGCAGGCCAGGTCTCAAGGGAAGGGAGGTTGAGCCAGTCTTCTTCAGAAAGTCCACATAGTTGCTTGACAACATAAAAGACACCTAATCAACTTAAAGATGCATGCAGAGCTATCAGCAGCTCCATTGGTGTAGTGTTTGAGGAGGTCTTCACAGGCATCAAAAACCTGGTTAACATCATTTGTCATCATGGCAAGGCCAGATTGTTGCCAATAGGAAGGATCTGTCCTATAGTATGATTTGGAATGAAGAAAGTCCTGTGCAAACTCGACCATCTGGCCAAGAAAACCAGAAATGGTGAGTTTATAAGATGCTTGAGCAGCAACAACCTGTGACCAAGCAATAGAAGCTTGTCAAAGGCATATGCTCATATCTGTAGAAGGAGAAAGAAGAAAAATATCAGAAATAATATCTAAACAGATAGAATAGAAGAACTACTCACAAGTGCTGCTTGAGATAGAGGCTACACAAATCAGTTTGGTTAGAGACTGTTGCACAAAGGGGTCTTCCCCAAGGTACACTGATCACATTTGACCAGCTTGGCCTAGTTTTCCAGTTCCAAGGTGATCTCCCAGGAGAGAGAGTCTGGACAAGCTAATCTGGAGCTACTCCAAAATGACACTTCTTGAACCCCTGAAGGCAATTCAAACATTTGAGGGTTATGGGAATATTGTCCTAGACAGAATTAGAGAAAAAAAAAGAACAACACATATATCTAGAGCAAGTAGTGCAAACATCTACTTAGCAGCAGAAAAGAGTGCTCCCTGTGACAGAGAAGCAGCAGCACCAACCTTGGCAGCTTGAGAATCTAGAAAAGAAGAGATACTTAGGGGACAATTGGGCTAACAGGAATCATAAGGACTTACAGGGTTTCTTAGCATTGCACATGACCTGATCTTGGGACATAGCATGCTTGCTGGAACTGTCCTTGCATGCAGCCTTTGCAGGAGGTTCCTCAGCAGATGGTGACAGTTGATGTTTGCATAAACCTGGAGTGTCAAAGATGGTAACCCTTCTTTCCCATGTACTACCACCTTTGCTCTGGGGTGCCCTCCTTTACAATCTTGCCACCCTCAGATCATTTGCAGATTGTACTCTCTGTTGCTTTAGGGTTTGCAACATCTATTCTTTACTGCTGCTGGGATGCTTGTGATGTCTACTGGCTCTTTTGGTGTCAAGTTGAGCCTTGCTTCTTCATCTTATCCCATGCCCTCCTGGTTGTTTCCAGGTCTGCACACTCACAGAGTTGGCTGCCAGCTGGTCCTTAGATCCTGGCAGTTGCTCTTTTATCTTTCCTCTCTGCTGGGGTATGCTCTGCATGCTCTGGTGCTTATTTCAGTGTTGAGTAGAGTTCTCTCCTCCACTACCTCTCAGCCCCAGTGAAAAGTGGATTGACCAGAATTGATTGTTAATGAGATTTATTGAAAATTGTGAGAATACTGAGATAAAACAAGTTCTAAAGATACAAAATGATAACTTGTGATGAGCATCGATTTTCTACCATCACACTGTCTCAAGCTCATAAAGAGAGCAACTAATTAGAGCCCCATTACCTCCATCTCATCGCATTTTCAAGTTTGCATCATCTAGTTTGTGGCTTTGTCTTCTTGCTTTGACCAGACTCACATTGGCACTTAATGGAGATGGAAACAGTGCAAACAAAGAGCTAGCATACCATCTCACAGTAGATAGTAGGACCTTTTTCTGATGGTAGACCCTGAAAAGTATCAATACACAGTTTGTTGCTTATGCAGTAAGGTATGGTGTGGGCAATACAGTGTTGTGCTGTTCATGAATCATCAACATGTTCATGAAAGCCATTCATGAAGTGGAGTTAGCTGATAAACAGAGAAGACTAGCACTATGAATGTATATTTTAATATATTTAGCCCTGATTGCAATAATCACTTCAATTAGATAGTGTTTCAACACAGTATTTCCAATGCATCTCATTTCCTCTGACCTCTAACAACAACAGAATTTTGCTTTTTTATTATGCCTAAAGACAATACTAATTCTGATGCTGATATGCTATGTGGCTGGTGGTGGAAACATTTTGACAGACACCTGAACAAGCACAATAAGTTGAGTGATGCATACCATCAGAGTGGCAAGACATGAATGTTGAAGGCATTCTGTATGATGTGCTTTAGAAAGCTGGTTGAGGATATCAAGGAAAGAGAAACAGAAGAGTACTATTCACTTGGAAAAGAGTGTCATAGTGATGATGTTGTTAAGTTGTCATGTATGTACCCTGAATGTCATCATCGTCATCAAATTTATTTACTGGAAAAACCATGTTAACAAGTGTGGATGGTACAAGGCAATCTGAGAAAAAAGGGATGACTGTCTGGGTGGATACTTGCACATCCTGCTACCCTGCTCAATCATTTAGTTACTTGTCCATTCCAACTCTATGAGATCCAAAACAAGGTGAAGAAAGATCAGTCATCAACAAGCAAATACTCCCCCCAAAAACCTGGACATCAGACATTACATTGGGAACTTAGCCCTATTGCTACCCTACCATTTTCTCTCACAGCTGCTGCTGTGGAGAAATTGCCCCAGAGATTGCCACTCCTTCAATTTGCAGATCATGACAATGCAGTATCCATGGCACTGGATACTCATAGTCTTGATCCCTCAGATTCTGTCTCACAAGCTGCTCTTAGCACCAGCTCCAGAGGAAACATCCCCTTGGAGCTATTCTCTGCTGCTGGTGGCCATGCCTCATTGGTGTCATCAAATATATTTCTTGGCCTGACAAGCTATCCAAATCAGAAAAATATATCTGCATCATCATTATCTGATTACAGATTTGACAGGTTTCATATCCCTCAGACTGTCCTTCCTGCACTGTTTTCAAGCTTGTGGAGCCCCTCTCTCCAAAGGCTCTTTGAAGAGCAGGTTGCATGTCTCACAGCTGCTGCAAATCTTCCATTATCATGGGTTGACAATGTTGAATAGCACTGACTTATTGAATTATTCATGCCAGGATTCTGATCACCTTCTCAGAAGTCACTCACAGCTTGCATCATTCCAAATCTTGTTCAATGTATTCACAATGAGGTCAAAGAGAAGGTTCATGGAAAGGCTGTGATGCTTCAAGCTGATGGTTGGACTGGAGTGAATAATCAGCACTTAATTGCATTTATGGCAAGTGTTGATGGACAGGTATGTCACACACATGATTTGTTTCTTTGATAATCTTTGTTTAATCAATTAATGATAGTTATACACCATCAAGGTTCATGATGCATTGCTTGAGCATAAGACAGCAGAGAACTTGCTATGTGTCATCAAGGATATTATTAATACCATTGAGGTTGAATGGGGAGGGAGGGTTACAGCACTCATTACTGATGCATCTGGTGAATGTCAAAAGGCCAAAATTGATCTTGTCAAAGATTGGCCATCAATTATAGCACTAGACTGCTTCATACATCAGGTAAGTTGTCAGAAAATTGTGATAATGATCATTCAAACATGTTTTCTAGGTTAATCTAGTGGTTGGAGACTATTTCTCAGCCCTCTCTGATCACTTTGAATCTGTAACTGAAAATACAGCATCACTTATTGCTTGGCTTCAAAGCAAGACCATGCTTCTAGCTGAGCTCCAAGCTATGGGAGGTTGTGCTGTCATATGACCAGTGCTGACCCAGTGGTCAGCATACTTGATGTCATATGAACATCTTCTGGAGCTTCAATGTTTCTTGCTATATCTGGTTGATGTAGACCAGAATTGGGACAAAGGAGGCAAATTCATGGTCTCTGGCTCCACAGCAGCCAAACAAAAGTCAAATGAAATGATCATGATTATGGAGGATCCCATTTTTTAGCATTTTCTGACTCATATTATCTGGCATCTCAAGCCACTTAGCATGGCATGCAATATCATCTGGGCTGCATTTTGCATATATATCTTTCTCAATCAAATCACATGATTTTATTTGCACTTATTTGCATATAATCAACAAAGTCATGTGATTTCACAGAGAGGGACAAAATTGTTACAATATACTTATACTTTTATATAATTTGTAGTGTGGGAAAGGATTGTGCATACATAATGATTTATATATGTTTGGGTAGATAATATCCAGGGCTATCTTCATCTAAAATTTCAAGGTTTCAACTTGTTTAGTTCCGAAGTTATTTATAATTTAGTAGAAATGCTTAAAATATTATAACAGTTGTCCCTCACTGTATATATATCAACAGTAGTATATAACTAGAATATTCTGGTTCCTTCAGAAAATTACTAGAAGATGATAGAAGGTTGTAGAATGTTACCAAAGCTTGTAGAACATATGAAGAATAAGTAGAAACTCATAGAACATTACAAAGTAGTTCAAAGATAATTAAAATAGATTATAATATCAAATTATGATCACAAAAATCACATTCATAATTGATACTCCTAAGTATTACCAAAGTAACTACAAAGTAAGTATTGAATTTGATGTTCATAGAAAACAAGAGAAAATACAAGAAAATAGAATTGTTCATAATATACAAGCTAGAGGCAAGCATAGGAGCAGGAGGAGTGTCTTTGAAGAGTAGCATATGCTTCCCAAAGGTGATAACATAACTCAGTGTAACTACCAGGCTATAGCAGAACTGCATCTGATCACATGGAGTTGACCAGTCCTTACTAGACCAGTCTACCAACATATGATTAATTTGTTCCACAGTATTGAGGAGGTCCCCAGTATTCTGGTGAGATGGGTGGGACAGATCCACACCTTCAGTAGAAGCTGGAGCAGGTTTAAAAGTCTGCACTGAAGCAGAGAGTGCTAAATCTGAAGCAGAAGCAGAGAAAGCAGTAGAGGTAGCATGAGACACAGGGGGTGTAGGGCACAGGGCAGAGGGAAAAAGCTGTGCAGCAGTGCTGCTTCTCTTCTTCTTCTCCTTACCCTTATGCTGAGTAGGAGTCTGGGAGTCTGGGAGTCAGGGGCTCTAGAGGAGAGGCCAGACCAGTGAGATGCTGAGGGGGATTCCATAACAGTGTTATGTTTCAGAGCAGTGAAAAGATCTATCTTTTTTTTTTTTTTTAACTCAAAAATTTATATACCAGTGTGCGATAGCAGTCTGGTCACAATGACTACAATAGTATGCTACAGTTACACTACAGAGAACCCAAATCCCCCCAGCTCAGCTGAATATAGCAGCCTACACCCAAAATACGCCCTCTCTACACCCAGAGGTGGATGAAAAGCAGGTAAGATCCCTTGCCCTCACCCTTGCACAATGCGAGCAGTGAGCGCTAAGGAGAAACTAGCATAGCCCCCATCAGCCACCAATGCCAGACTCCCCAAGAACCCTAAAAGAGGCCCCCAAGAAACCCAGCGACCACTGAAGAGTGGCTGTACTGTTCTTATCCTCCAGGGAGGTGCATAAAGGAGAATGTCCAAGGGTTCTCCCTGCAAAACTCCAGCAGCTCATCCCAAAGCTTGGGAAAGTGCTGAGAGGGACTGAAGTAAGTACACTTGGTCAAGATATGCTTGTGAGTCTGCAGATGAGCAGACCCACAGGGGCAAGAATGATCATCAGAGAGCTTAAACTGCTGTCTAAACTCCCCAATAGGTGCATGTTTCAACACTGCCCAGCAAACCCTGGCACAGGTGGGTGAGTCATGCAAATGCTTAAGCTACATATCTCCAGAGAGGTAAGTGGGTGTCAACCGTTTGCCCTTAATATCAGTAAGGTGCAAAAAATCTCTCCTAGAGGAGCTCAACATAGCAAACTGCCTGGTCCACTCATTGCAACAAGCCTGAGCCTCAGCCGTATGAATATAATTAAGGGTCATGAAGGGAGACTCCCTCACAGGCACCTTGAAAGATGAATCTATCACAAAGCAATGGACAGTGTGATGCAGCAGCCACTCCAGAGAAGAGTGAACCTATATAAATGCAAAGGTGCAGGAGAGATCCTCCCCCAGCCACCTCTGCAAATGACAGCAGACAAGCAAGGCCTGAGCCTGCCCATTGCTGACAGAAGGGTCTACCACCCATCTAGCCAAAGCAGGGTGGTCAGTAAACAAGACAACATGACAGGCACCCTCCTGCACACAAACAGCAAAGACGCCCATCTGAATGGCGTGAAGCTCTGCATCAGGAGCTGTCACTCTGCCAGTGGCTTGGCAGGACTGCCAAACTGGCATTCCACCTGCCCAAACCCAAGCAGCCAAAACTGCCTGGAAAGTCCTGTCATGACCCACAGAAGCATCTGTGGCCGCCACAATGCAGTCATCCTGCACAGTAGCCCTATCAAGCTTTGCGTTCAGTACATGCAGAATGTTGATGTCCTCCTCCTTAGAGTCAAACTCAACAAACCATATGCGATCACCAAAGTGATCCAAGAGATGCCTCCCAGGGTGAGCATCTGAAGCATCAGGTTCAAACCTCTCCAAGGTGATGGGAATAGAATAGTACCAAAGGGTATCCACAACCACTGACCTAACCTTCTCCACAGAGCAGCCAAGCCAGATAAAGTGATACCAATGAGGATCAGTACCAGGAAAATCCCTAGTACCAAGCAGCTGCTTGGTAGAATGCATAGGTAATAGAGTGAGGACCTGGTATGCAGCCTGGGACCTCAACTTTTTAAGATGTAAATGGATGGATATGAGGCCCACCAATGCCTTGACACCACCTAAGGGGGAGGTGTGGAAAGCATCTGTGATCCAGATAGCAGCCTGATGCTGTATCTTGTTAAGAGAGGCAAGATGAGCCTTATGAGGATGAAGCTCATGACACCAAAGATGAAAGCCATATGTGGCAATAGGCACCATGCACAACCTGTAAAGCAAATGCTTCTGCTTAGGGGACAAACCCCTAAGTGAGTTCCCGAGCATCCCCATAGCATGAACCATGGAGATAGCCTTGGTCAAATAGTAGCAGACATGCTCATGAAAAGTGAGCTGCCTGTCAAAATAGAAGCCCAAATACTGCAAAAACAGCTTGGGATAGAGAGGAGTATCTTCCATATATGGGGCATAGCTCAGGTCAATAGGTAGATTATTATCCCCCTTCCAATGTGAAAAATGAAAGAGTTCAGACTTGTCATGCTCAAAAACAAGCCCAAATGCCACAAATAAGTCAAACATGAACCTGTATGTACCTCAAAGGTGCACCAGGTTGTCAGCCAGCTCCTTGGCCTGGGCAATGAGAGTACCATCATCTACATAAGACAAAATGTCGCACTCAAGGTGTGATGTCTGCAAGTTGAAGATCTTGAGCACTGGTGCAAGGTAAACAGCAGACAGGATGGGGGAGAGGGCCAACCCCTGCCCAACACCCACATCTGCATCGTAGAAACTGGAGGAAAAGGAATTCCAAAGATATCTGGTCTTCCTCCCTACAAGATAAGAAGCAAAGAACTGGCATACATTCACTAGGAATCTCTGCCTTGCCAAAATTGCCATGAGAATATCATGGTTCAAAGATGGAAAGAACTGAGCAATGTCAAAAGCAACAATGCTCATCTTGAGACCCCTAGCCCATCCAGCCTTAACCAAGTGGGTAAGGAACAAACCAGCATCCTCAGTCAACTGTTGTTGGATACTGCCTAGCTGATTAGAATGAAAGATGCCATACTTGACACTGTCAAATTGAAGACACCTAGACAACATCTTCTCAACAAGCTTCCCAAGCATATTAAGCAGAACAATCAGCCTAAACGACTTGGGCGTAGAGTAGGAGGGTTTTCCAGGCTTAGGAATAATCACAGAAACTGACTCCTTAAAGTGAGATGGCCAATATCTGACCAACAGGCAGGCATCAGCCAATGACAGGAACTTCCCGATGATGGCATCATCAGAGAACAGCTCCTTCAGATGGACCCATATAACATGGTCCAGACTGAGTGAGGAATGTGAAGAGCACACAGATAGCACCTCCCTCACTTCCAACACTGAAAAGGGAACCCAATCCTGCTCTGCAAGCAGGGACAGCTTCTCCAGAACCATGACATCACAAGGCTGTCCCAAGGCAGCATTGTAAGTCTGATCAAGCACCCTCCACAGGTTGTCAATATTATGGCAAGACTCTTCCCGATGTGAGATGGCCTCACACAGTAGGAGCTGATGGGGCTTCACCCAGGCCATGAGATCCCAAGGCCTCTGGTTCTCAACAGCAATCTCCTCAATGTGCACATCAAAGAACCACCACTTAGCAAGACGAGACATCTTACAAAAAGCCTTCCAATCATCAGGGGCATGAGACTCCCGATATTTGGCGATAGCAGCAGAGCACTCATCAGTCCACCATGACCAAGAGTGCCCTATAACAACGATCTCCTTCACATGAGTATTCCATGTGGAGGCAAAGACCTCAGCCACTGCAAACACAGCAGCCTCAATCTGATCAGAAGAAGACAGGTCCTTGACATCAAGGGACCTGAGACCAGTGGCAAGGTCGATCAAGAATGTGGATTCCTCTGGGGACTCTCTTGGGATTACCATGTGTGAAACCCATATATCAATCTCAGATAAGGAAAGGAAAGTGGAGATCAGAACATGATCTGATGGCCCATGTTGATTGAGATCCAATCTAGGCAGATCAGATACAGATACAGATGGTGATATGAAGACAAGATCAATCACAGATCTAGCAAGATCAGGGTTGTGAGGAATATAAGTCAACCCAGGATTAGAAGGTCGAGCCCACTCAAGCCCGACATCAGAAGCCAGCTCCAAAAGGCACTGGGCAACCAAGGGGTGCAATGCACAGGACAGATCCCACACCTCCGAGTGACAGTTAAAGTCACCACCCATGTAAATAAAAGCAGGCAGCTGGTTGACCTCCCTAAAAAGGAGGTTGATCGCTGTATGAGCATTGTCAGAATAGACATTGAGAAGGTTCACTGTCCCATGTGGCATAAACAATGACAGGACAAAGAGATCATGGTGATCCAGAATATCCCTCTGCATGGAAGGATGCAACACAGCCAAGCGCTGATGGACATAAGCCATGACATGGGGATTCTGCCCACTGGTAGGCAGTCTTACCATATAGAGCCAGTCAGGATGCTTAGGTGCACCCACAATGTCATTGCCCTCCTCAGAGGTTGTCAACACCATTTGCCTTATTGTTCTCCAGAGTGGTTCTTGGAAAAACAGAATATCAAAATTGTCCTTGAGGGCCTCAAGTACATAGTCTACATGTGCATAGTTATGATTAACATTCTGTGAAAAAATATGAACATCCCCTATAACACCTCCAGAAGACCTAGTGAGGCCCCTAGACATGAGAAGATGAGTGTTGGGAAAATGTAAAACAATGAACATCTATGTGACGACATACGTACCTCCTGATACTTGTGGTAGATCCAGTAATTGAACCAGTGGTGCCAGAACAGGCACTGCCTCGAGTTGGCGGTGTGAGCCTGATGACAGTTCAGGCATTGAGAGGGGTGCAGGCATGGCTGGCCAGCAGGGGTAGGTGGGATGCCCTGGCAGGCATTCCCCTTACAACAACCAGCGAATGCACAGTGCGCATTGTGGTAGTGGGGTTCCAAGCACAGAGGATACTGAGGCATCTTCTGCTTGCACATCTGAGAGGAGTGCCCCCATCGCCAGCAACACTGACAGAGGGAGGCCCTGGGGTTGGCACTAGCCTCTATAATTCTGGAGGTCCAATACCCAAACTGAAGGGAGTGACCCATGAGGTTAGTGGCACAAGTGCCCCTCTGAGAGTCCCAAACCTCGAAATATACTATTGCAGTGTCAGATAACTTAGAATTGTGGACCACCCAAGGGGGGCCCATAAGGACAAAGTGGTTAGAAAGGTTTGATGCCCTTATAACACCCTTGACCTGGTCAGAGGTGGTCCTAGAACCATCCTGCCGGATGAAAGGAATGTCAACAAGCTTAAGAAAGCTCTTAGATGCAGGAAAATATGCCTTGGAACTGATAGGCAAGAAGTGAATGCCCAACCATTGATGAATGGTATTGAGCTGCTCGAGGGAAGGAACATCAGTAAGCCGGATAGACCAGCCACCATACACAACAAGTACAGACTCCACCCAGAGCCTGACGACCTTGTTGTCAGCAAGGTAACGGTTAAGCAGACAAGGCATCTGCTTGAGATTAGGCCTAGTGTTGGAATCATCCAGGACAAAGAGGACTTGCTTCCTACTAGGGCTCTTGGTGGTAGCCTTAGGCTTTTTAGCAGGGGGAGCAGGGGCAGAAGATGTGATAGGGCACTTAGCACCCACCACAGCTGCCAGAGCAGGAGCAGCAGATGCAGCAGCAGCCATGTCAGCCTGGAGAAGAGCTGCAATAGCAGAAGGAGCAAGGTTGGGGAAAGACCTAGCAACATGTACTAGGTTCTCCATGGAACCAGAAGAACCCACAACAGGGGCAGGGGCAGCCCAGGCAGCAGCCACAAAGGACTGGGTGCCTGGCTTCAAAGCAGATGGTATGGGAGGTGGGGGACCCTTTGAAAGGACCTGCTTCTCAGCAGCCTTCTTTGCCTTAGCCTTCCTCAAACCCTGGGGCTTAAGAGGAGGCAGGGCAGGAACAGTCCCTGAAGGCTCACCAACTGGTGCATTCTCAGGTGGGTGGTCAGAAACACTAAGGGGAGGGGGGGCAACATCCATCCATGCAACCTCGGGGGAGACAACCTCCACAGGAGGGGCAGTAGGCTCATGCATAGGGACATCCTCCAATGACATAGGAGGATGAAACCAAGGTGCTGCCATGTCATACACAGTAGCATGCACAGTATCCATAGACTCAGCAAGCAAGCTGCCCCATGGGTCAATAGACATGAGTTCAGCAAACCCAGTAATAGGCAAGCCAAACTCAGGGGGGGAAGTAACACCATGCTCGGTCATCTGCCTCAGAAAATCCAAGGTGCGATTGAGAGAAACCCAAACCACTTCGAAGTTAGCCTGAGGATCCACTGATTCCTCATCCAGGGCAAGTGGGTATGGCCCCAAAGGGGCACTAGGCTGAGGGAGAGCAGCTTGTTGAGAAGAGGCCCCCTGGAAAGGGTCCACAGGCAAGGAGAAGAGGGAGTGAAAAGATCTATCAAGTCACTGCTGTTGTCATCATCACTCTAATGATGGCCAGATGGGCCTTCAAAAAGCTCAATATCACACATAAATGTAATTTAGTAAGAACATAACCAAAACTACAAAGTGATGATAGTGATATAAGAGAAAGAAGAGATAGGTCTTACTTTCTCAAACTGTACTATAATGTGGTCAGCATCTGAGAATTATATGATATTTCTGGATATAACACTCTTCTGTGAGAGAGGACTACTTCTTCATAAGCCTTTCAGAAAACTGCTGAACTACTTTGAACAGATCTCATGGATCAGCTCTCACTATTACAGCTTATATGCTTTAGACAAATTCTGACTATTACTGACTGTTTCCACATTATTCTCTTTCTATTCTAACTACTTCTTATATTTCTTTTATTATGCAATATTTTATTTTGTATATTTTGTTTCTAAATATTTCTACATACTTCTGCACATTTCTACTTACCTTCCTTTTGGTTCTTCTCACCTCTTATTCCTGTTGATTATTAGTTACTATTTCCTTCCATGTCTTTCCTCTTAATACTGATGTTTTCTGCTTTATCTTCACATTTCTTTTTATACTATGTCTGCTGCTTATGATTTTATTCATACTTCATATGTCACTGCCTATTTCTCTCTGTATGTCTACTTTTCATTATATGTCATACATCTTCATTACCTTGCTATTGTCTTCATCACATGTCTGTCATGTCATGTAGTTTTTCTGTTGATTCCTTCTTCTTGTTTATCACTTTCCAACATTTTTCATAGGTATATAAGTAATAGATTACAGTCATGTATTTGGCAGTCTGATAATCAACCTAGTTTGACATTCTTGATTATTCCAACTTTAAACTATCTCATCCTCTAAGTTCTCTCTGCATTCTTTCTCTCATATTCTTAAATTAGACTACTAGCAGTGGAACAGTACAGCACATAAGCTGAAGCCAAGGTCCATTCCCAACTTCTTCCACCATCATTGATCTCACACCTCTGCTTCTTCCTCTGTCTCTCATGTTGATTAATTCTGACAGTTTCTGACTCTTCTATGTCTATTCCATCTATATCTCTCCCAGAACTTAACACTCACCTACTATATGTGAAATGCAGAACATTCTGCAGTGAACTGAGCTGGATAGCCACACTTTCTTCAATATTTGACAATTACTCAACTACTTGTAAAGAAGTTGCAGATATTTACATAGCACATGGTTATCCTCTATTGTTAATTGCTGCTTGGTTGAAGAAAAACTACTGGGCTTGGTGAAAGTTGAGATTAGTTGAGTCTCTGCTGTTGAGAGCAGATGTGCTCATACTTAAGAGCAAATATAACATTTCATGGAATTTCTTTAATATTCAGACCCTATCAGAATGAATGAAGAACAGGTGGACTACTGTACTGAGAACACTAGCCTACAGTAAGCAGATTACAAATAATTTGCTGCCTGCCATCCAGAATCTAAAGCTGAGGACTCAGGGACTTAGTTCTCTACTCTAGACTCTAGAGTTGTCTGACACTGTTGTGATAGCTTGAGATCATCTGATGTTGGAGGACTTCTTTGGTTCCTTCCTACAGTTAGATTGTTATTGCTACCTGGCCTATCTGGAAGACTCGGTGGGCCTTACCACACACTCTAGTGACAAAGGTCTAGCCTAGAGCAGGGTGTAACATGTGAAGGTTATGTGCACTGTAAATGCTAATACATGAGCAAACACAAGCAAAGTTTAAGAGAGCAACTGATAAGAGCTCAACTAGAGTTATCACACAAGAGGTTTATGCATGATATAAACTAGTATATAACTTGGAGTTATACCTACTAATACATCAGCCTTATATACTGAAACTACACTACCAACTATAGACAATAACTAGGTCTAAGATGAAGATAGGGATTACACTGGAGTCCAAGGTAAAGGAGAGTGTTGGGGAACACTGCTGAGCACTGAAGCAGGAATAAAGAGAAATGTGGCAACATACTACATATCTGGAAATGATCTGTTATAAATATAGACTCAGATCACACTGAGAAGTAAAGGTTGAATATAGAGTCATTGGAAGGATAAATGAATAAGTTTGGATCAAAATTGATGTTACCATCCATATATGGGAACAAGATTCCATTGATCATAACATAGATAAACTCAGACTCTTCAATAATAAGATGCTTGTTTCAAAGAAAAGGAACAAGCAGCTTGTAGACTTAATCTCTTTATAGAAGAAGGTCATTCTTGAATATTGTGATTGCCAAGTGTTCAAGGATTCAACCCTTCTTTTCTACACACCACTACCTTTGCTCTGGAGTGCTCCTTTCCTCATGGTCTTGCCACCCTCCTAGGGTCACTTGCAGTCTGCTATCCTTGCCATTTTAGGGTTCACAACATCCATTCCTTACCGCAGGGTGTATTGGATATTCTAGTGCACCTCGGCTCTCTTGGTGTTGAGTTGAGCACACTTTGGCTGTACTCCTCCACCTTTTTCCATGCTTTCTCAGGCCTTGCCTGGGTCAGCATCCCCTCTCTCCTGGCCTGGCCTTCTGGTCCCCTTCTGCTTCAGCAGTTAGAATGGGCCCCTCACTGGCTTAGGTGTGCCTGTGCTGTGCTTAGGCCATACATTCCCCCTGGTCACCCTCATGGCCTCCCAGTTCCAAATCTGTGGTTTTGCTGAATAAGCAGCTGCTATTTCAGTTGAGTGCTCTTTTGTGCTTGACTCATCCTCCCTCTCTTGGGCCAGCTTTCCACTGTGCCCTTCTTTTCATTCTGGTGCAGTATGATGTACTGGGACTATTCAGTGGTGGTTGAGCTTCGCTCCTCCATCTTCTTTCCTTTTTCCCCTGGTATGCTGGTCATTTGGCTGGCTGCCAACATCCTGGGTCCTTGCAGGGGTAACCCCTCTGCACTGCCTCCCCTAGGGCCCAATCCCCACAGGAGCCCCATACCTGCATGCTGTGCACTGTGCGAGGTCATGGTGTCACACCTCACTTTCCCCTCCTGGTGTCACTACTAAGATGGTTGGCATATCAGGTTATCTCTCAGAAGATGCCAGTGGTTGAGCATGTGGGCGGGCACTTGCTTGGTCATGCCTGGCAAAACCAAAATATCAACAAGGCCCCCATTTCCTTGGTGGCAAGGGGGGCATTAGATGGACGCTGGTCACAATGAACAGTTTGGATGTTTTAGCTAGATGTTCCTTATTTAGTCACTTCTGGTTATATTTTATATTAGTAGCCTGGGCCTGCAGGCCTGGGGGCAGACTGCTAACATGCACTACCTTATAAATTTATGAGTTTAAAAAAAAAAAAAAAAAAAAAAAAAGGATTACTCTAAGAGAACACTTGGGTGGTTCTGGGCTAAGCAGCCAGGGGTGGGTTCCTCAGCTGCTCCTGAAATGGGTATTGGAAATAAAGCTATGGATGTCAATCATCAGAATCTATGAGTTACTACATAATTGAGCTGAGCCTCTCATATATTAGGAGGGTCCTGTTTATATACTATGACTAGATAAACTGGTTGTGTGTCTGGCAGCACAGACAGTGTGATAGAGATCAACAAAGTAGCTGAGTTCTCAGCTCTATGAGGGGAACTTCAGGAGAGATAAACTTCTGGAACTGCTGAATATAGAATACACTAAATAATCACTAGTAGGGAATACTAGCAGGTAGTCTATGTAAATGCCAACTTTTATCAGTTATTGTAGATGGCTACATGGAATGCTTGTAGTAAGTACTTATTATACATGCACAAGAAAAACAACATACTAACCAGTTGTATCTCTAACACTAACTGAACCTAATAACTGAGTCCTAGCATATGGATATCAGGGTTTAGAGCAGCTTTTTCCTTTTCAGGACTGATTATGCATGTGAAATCTGCCTTGGTAAGTACTGCTGTTAGTAGTCATAGCTAACAAGTTTGAATAGATTCTCTTCAGTGATCTCAGTCACTGGCCTTCTTAGTGTTAGAACTTTGCATGCCTATAAATTGCTGGTCATGCTTGGTTGTGCTGAGATCTCTGAGTGTCATGTGATTTTGTCACTATGTGACTACATCACATGCTATATGCTCTGGTATATAACAGATATAATTATTTTATTTAAATTAAATATTATTTGATTATATAATTTATTTTATGAATTGGATCTGAGTATATCTGACCTGACCAAGTTCTATTTTTAGATACTAGCTAGCCTTTGGTTACATACTGATAAAAGAATGTCAAGGCATCTGATGAGTTATCTAAGATAAATAGAGCTATGCTGATGCTTTGCATCAGCACTTTTGTGCCTTCATCATCACAACACTTACTTTGCTCATATTGCTCCTATGTAGTGAAGGTTGGTTTTATGAGTTTGAAAGGGGCCAAGAGCTGTAGGAAAATAAGAGATAGATTTGTGACAGTAATGACTGATAAAATGAGATACAACGATCATGTGTGAGAGTAGTTGTAGTGTAGTCCATCTGCGTTAAGCATGGTAGTTGAACTAGAGTATATACTGAAAAAGATAACGGATGCTTGTTCAAAACTAAATACGGAAGCAAAAAGAGGGACAAACAAAAATAAATAATGTAATCAAAATCAAGAGGCTACCCTGCTAGCCAGATAGCCTCCCCTACACTTCACCCTTTCTTTGAGAATGCAACTGTCCTCAGTTGCCACCAATACTGCCTACTCCTCTATGTTCTCCACTTCCACTAAGTCCTCTTTATCCACAAACTCTGTCACCTGCAGCTTTTTCTGCAATCGCAAGTGGTAAGGGATCAATCTAAATGCCGCAAATTTCAGTTTTGATATAGCTCTGTTAACCTCTGCCAGAATATATGCTCTGCTACACAGCTGTTTTGTCACAACCATAGGACCAAAGTATCAAGGACGGCACTTCCTTCCCACATCAGGCTCAATTCACTTGTTTAGAACAAGAATGAGAGTACCTGGAGTAAAGTTGTAGTCATGGATTTGATTTACATGCTGCTTCTCAAAGTCATGAATTGATGTGTAATGTGCAGTGAGTACCCTCTCGTGAATGCAAGCTAGGTCCTCATCACATTTCTCCAAGGCACCAGCACAAATAGAGATGAGTTCAGCATCCAATAACTTGTGATCCAGAGGAGATAATGTCAGAAAAGTGGCCTCCATGATATCAAAGGAGAAGAGCAGCTTGACACCATGGGCAGCATAGTAAGGAGTAAGTCCCATACATCTTCACATAGTGACTCAGTCTGCCCAGAAGACATAGGGCACATGGTCATACCATTTTTGAATGTCGCTGGTGCAAGTTTTCACCAGAGCATCTCAAATCGTGCGATGAGTTGTCTCCACTGTGCCGTTTGACTATGAGTTGTAGAGTGAGATGTGGATATGTTGAATGCCATATTTCTCCTTCAGATAGTCCATAGCCACTATGAAAGCCATCCCATTATTGGTTACAATCTCCTCCAATGCTCCCTATCTACACAGAATCTCCTCGAAAATGAAGGCACTGAGAGTCTGACTGGTTTCACATGTGAGAGCTCACTATTCTGGCCATTCCGTAAGACTACAGCATGCTTGAACTATATACTTGTGGCTGTGTGAGGAGGGCATGTGCATCATGTCAATGTAAGCCTTGCAAAAAAGAGGCATGGGAGGCTGGACCATGGGTGGTAGAATAACATGCTTGCTTGACTGAATTTGACATTGGTGACAGGTCTTGATGAACCAGCAGATGTTGTTGTTGAGAGTTGGCCACCAGAAATGGTCAGAGATTGTATGTCGTGTTGCATAGAGTCCTTTGTGCCCCAGTCAGTCATGTGACTCTATTAACAATTGCAATCTTTCTCACATATCCATCACTACCACTTGATACCTGTCCTCCATCTCCTTCCTCCACAGATGTCCACCTTGTATAAAGAACTTGCTGGTGCATTTGAGGAAACATGTTTTGGCCTTCACAGTGAGTTCTTCTGGCATAGTCATTGTCCCTAGAAACTTTCTGATCTGGTCTAGTTCCAGATCTTTCTTGTATCCTCCCTCTGTACTCAGAATCATCAATTTCTCAACATCTACTCTTGCTCTCTCTTTCAGAATGGTGCCCTCACCATCCTCAACTGTCCCTGCTGCCAACACCAGTGCTCCATCTTGAGCCATAGCCGCCACCCACACACTGCAACCCAAAATCTCATCAACCCACTCTTCCACTGCCTCTTCACCCTCGTCATCATTGCTTCCATCCTCTGATTTCCTCCACCTTGACAACCCATCTGGACCTTTATGTCTACTTGCCAGCACATGCACTAGCTCAAAATCAAACATCAAGATCACCACAATCCACTGATTCATTGCCATATTCAGATGGATATCAGGTCTGTTGATCATTCCCTTGATGTATTTTGCATCTAGCTCCACTTTTAACTTCTTTGCTCCAACTAGCCATAGTTTGCATGCCTTTAGTGCCCAAAAGAAACTGTAAAGCTCAAGTTTAGACTGGGAATATTGTGCTACATGCTCGTTCCAAGCCATAGATCCAAATCTTGTGGGGCATCATCTGTTCTGTACATCTAGCTGAGCCAGTATATATCCCATGGCAATAACAGAGGTGTCAACAGAAAGAATGATTTTGTAAGATAGAGCATGATCAATTGGCCAGATTGCTTCACACATCACAACACATTTCTTAATTTCCTCCATCACTATCCTCTGCTTTTCTCCCCACTCAAACTCTCCCTTTGTCACCCTCATCAACTTGGTAAGTGGATTGCACACCTC
>KQ962022.1:152940-163083 GCA_001563735.1 Leucoagaricus sp. SymC.cos
ATCACTACTACTCTCCGTCTCTGAGTCTGACTCATCACTACTCAGCCTCTTCTTTGACTTCTTCCTCCTCTCTCTTTCTCTACTTCCTGACCTATACCCCCCACCTTCTCTCTCGTTATCTGATACTTCCACTGAATACAAAAATCTCTCTGCCTCTAGAGCCTTCTCAACTGAGGGTGTCTGTGAGCATTCAAATGTATGGTCTTTGATCTCCAGACAATTGCAGATAGCCTTATGGACATGTGCAGATAAGCCTTTCCAGAAGTATGCATTAATGTCATCTTCTGAGATTCTCTTTTTGTCATGTAACCATGACGCCATTGTCCAGAACTTCTGATAGTAAAGGTTGAGGTCCACCTTGTCATCTATGATCCTTGTATCAGCCTCATCGACATAATGTTTCAGTTGCCAAGTGGTATAACTTTCACTGAGCTCTGATTTCAAGTAAGACCCCACTATTCCTTTCTTCAGCTCTTCATAGTCCTGACCATATCCCTTCAAGCTCTTCCAGAACACCTTTGTCTCTCCATTTGTATACCTCACCACCATCTTTGACTTCTCTTTGCTATCCAGCCCACTTCTCTCTGCCAGCCTCTCAAACTCCTCAAAAAACTCCATTAAATCCTTTAGCCTATTTGGATCAAACTCAGGAGCATGTTTGCTGTCTGGAGGTGGCATGTCCTCAACTTGTGCAGATGACATTGTCATAGTAGCCAAGGTAGGATCTGGTAGTGTGCTAAACAATCTCTTTCAGGCATCCCCTCATAATGTATCCTCAGAATCGTCATTGTTGGTTGCTTTAGGGCTACTTATAGGACTGCTAATCACAACCTTTTTCTTTCCTTTCTTCTGTTTTGAGGTCACTGGTGGTTCTGACACACTCCATGAGCTGCCACAGGATTGAGTATAGTAATACAGTGATTCAGACATGTTGCTGAAGGAAAAAGGGTGCACAGGACTGCAGTTGTCAATGACAGCTACAACTCCTCATGGTGGGCTCCAAATGTAGTGAAGGTTGGTTTTATGAGTTTGAAAGGGGCTGAGAGCTGTAGGAAAATAAGGGATAGATTTGTGACAGTAATGACTGACAAAATGAGATATGACGATTATGTGTGAGAGTAGTTGTAGTGTAGTCCATCCATGTTAAGCACAGTAGTTGAACTAGGGTATATGCTGAAAAAGATAACAGATGCTTGTTCGAAACTAAATATGGAAGCGAAAAGAGGGACAAACAAAAATGAATAATGTAATTGAAATCGAGAGGCTACCCTGCTAGCCAGGTAGTCTCCCCTACACCTGCCATCCTAACCAAGCTTTATCACAATCTCAGCTGGAGTTTGTATGGGAATAATAAACTCAGCACTTAAAGAACACACAAGAACTTTATTATGAAACCAGTACCTGTAGGAATAATAAACTACACAAAGGTTAACATGAGGCATAGACATAAACATAAGCATACTTGAGCTCATCTTAGCACTCAAAGAACACATGAGAACTGAGGGACTCACTACATTATTCTGTGGTATTTATACTATCTAGAGTATCTACAAGCCACAAATAAACAATAGAAAACCATGGAATGGTGTGTTATTGTAGAGCAATGACACAGGAAGACGATGCACAGGAATAACACAACAATACAATCAACATGTACACTTGTGGCCTCAGCATGCATTTGCTACCCATGGCCACTCATTTTCCAACACTCTCCCTCAAATTGTGATGAGGACAGGGTTATCTGGATAAAAGTTTGGCACTTGATTATTAACTTAGTGACCTGGGGATAGGGACACTGGAAATGGATTATCAGGATGGGGAGAGGAATCTTGTTTGACTTGAATTTGGTGAGCCTTGCAATGTACAGCATTGTTAACATCAGTCTTGACTTCAAAAACCCATTTTGACTTGGAGGCAGCTGGATCAACACCATCAAATGACATCTTGTTGTGTTTCCATGCCCACCTCTTATCCTCTACCATCAACTCCCCCTCAATCTTCACTGTCTCAGCCATCATACCACTCTCACTATCCAAACCTTTCACAATATCAGTGTCTAGATGCAGATATACACTGCCTACATTGTTGAAATCATGAGTTTGGCCACTATTTAACTTTCCAGAGGTCAGTGCTATGTTGACCATACTACCCACACATGGAATGTTGCCACCACCACTGTTAAATATAAGATCATCATTGTTGAAACCACAGGGAACTGTTGTGCTAATAGCAGAAGAAGGATGGGCCTTGCCCAAATTGCCACTGATGCTGCATTCTATCAAAGCTGACTTGATGATCACCACATCACCATCTGGCTTCAAAATCTCAACACAAGCAACACTACCTGCACATTCATGACTTGGCTTAACTGTAGATTGACATGGAGACTCAGAATTGGGAGGAATGACATGGTATACAGAGAAAACACTAGAGGAAATGTTATTGGCCACTTGGGCTTGCAGCCTCAGGGTGAGTGTATTGCAAACCTCCTGATTGCCACCATAATCACTAACAGATGACTCCCAGGCATTCTCAGACTCACCAGCAAACTCTTCCTCATCCTTGCTGAAAAAATCTTCCTTGATCTTGCTTATACCAACCACATAGACAATGGGCTGAGCTTCCCAGTCACTGTCTACCTCTGATTCAACCTCAAATCTGTTGCTACAATTGCCAATGTCATCCATGGCAAAAACATTGTTGTCAATAACCTCAACCATAAATGCAACATCATTGTTATCTCAAATAGTTGCCATCACATTGGCACTCCCACCTGACTTGGACAACTCCAATTTTGCCTTTGACTTGTTTTCCTCCTCTCCCTCAAGCTCAGGACACTCACACTTCATATGTGGGCCTCCACACTTCTAACAGGGGCCTTTCTTCTTTCTCTTCCCTTTCCCTTTTTCATCTCCCTCAACAGACAAGGCATCATCCACTGGTAGATCATTCTTCCCACAACTGTGTGAGTAAGATTGAGTTTGCTCCCACTTGTTGCTGATCATAATTATCAACAAATCTGGATTAATCATGCCAGAACCACCAAATACAACAGTCAAATGGGCAGTGGACAGCTGTATGGATGTGAAGTTTGATAGAGACAGAGGTAAGGACTAGAGAATAGTGCTTCAATAGTTATTGTCATTAATTGATATGCCCACAGCATCAAGTTCAGCACAGCACACACAAAGGTCAGCAAGGAAATTATGCACATCCCCACCCCTAGGACAATGAGTTGACAAGAAGGTCTGGTGCATATGAGTCTGAGAGAATGCTCCCTTGTAAGTGTACTCCTTGACAACTGCCTCCCATATCTTTATGACAGTTGGTTGACTATCTACCACAATTAGCATCAAATTCAGAAGCTGTTATGCCAACACAGAACATGCAATGTTCTTATGGTGCTCCCATTCCAGAATTTTGCCAGTGGCACCAAAAAGAACAGGGGCAGCAGGGGAAGTATCAAAGGAGTCTGAGGAAGCCAAAGAAGCCTTGATATGAGAGCCAGAACTGGGAGACAAAGCTGATGGAGGTAATACTGTAACTGAGGGAAGCTTGAGCATAGGCTTTGGGGTACTACCATCAAAGTGGCCCCACAACCCCTTGCCTTGAATGGCAGTCTGAAAGCATAACTGGAAGATCGCCCAGTTCACTCCCAACTGTTTGAGCTTGGGTACATTAGTGGGTATTATGTTGTTGATAACAGTAGTAGACATAATAGACTTGATGCTTGAAATTTTCATAGGACCTTTTTAGCAATGGGTGGGGCCCATAACCTGTAGGAATAATAAACTCAGCACTTAAAGAACACATGAGAACTTTATTAGAAAACTAGTACCTGTAGGAATAATAAACTACACAAAGGTTAACATGAGGTATAGACATAAACATAAGCATACTTGAGCTCACCTTAGCACTTGAAGAACACACAAGAACTAAGGGACTCACTACATTATTCTGTGGTATTGGTACTATCTAGAGTGTCTACAAGCCACAAAAGAACAATAGAAAACCACAGAATGGTGTATCATTGTAGAGCAATAACACAGAAAGACAATGCACAGGGACAACACAATGACATAATCAACATGTACACTCATGGTCTCAGCATGCATTTGTCTTCCACAGCCACTCATTTTCCAACAGTTTGATAGGTTGGTTATTATTGCAGGTCTATTTGTTGAACTCACTATGGTAAGTATTGCCTACAGACAAGTCATGTCTGTATAATAATACAATTTTACATCATGTGACTTGGTCAGAATGTGTCACACAATTCTGTCTGAAGAAGTTCTCTATTAATATTCCATAGGTTATAATGATCCTGGGAATGATGCTAGCTATAAGAGACTTTAGTCTGAACTGGGGATCATGTCAGAAAGAGTTCTCCAGATTTAATCAGGCTGATCAGTACTGGGCTTCTTGCACTGAATTGCATACATACAATTTTAAGTCAATTTCACATATATCTATCTGTAATTACCTCAGGTAGTTGATGTAATAAAGGATAATGATCATTCTTTATATTACTAACAAAAGATATTCTATTTTTACAGTATTACTCTGGTCCAGCAGACTAGAGTATAGCTATTATTGCTATTGGTTGGATGTTCAGAAAATATTTGCATATATTTTGGCATCTGAAGAGTCTATAAAGGCAAACTAGTGAGGCTTGGGGAGTTTTCCCAATGCCATTGTGCCATCATCACTGACAACTTCACTTTGCTTGTCATGGTCTCCTCTCTAACCCTAAGTGTAGCTATTTATGCTATTAGTTGGATGTTCAGGAAAATTTTTAGCATCTGAAGAGTCTATATAAGACAAAATAGTGAGACTTGGGGAGTTCTCCCAATGCTATTGTGTCATTGTTACCAACAACTTCACTTCACTTATTATCATCTCCTCCTCTCTAAGAAGAACCAGCTTGAGCTTGAGCTGAAAGCTGACTCTCTACAAAGTGTGGATTATTGTCCAGTCCCACTTGCAGGAAACAATAGCAATGATTACTCTGAAGTTCAAACTCTCATGAGCCAAGAGGTCATAGCAACTCCTAGTCATCTTGTAGTTTCAATAAAAATAGCTTGATTAAGAAGAGTGCTCACAGGATCATCTATCTAGGTGCAAATAGTAATAAATAGTAGGACAGTGAGCAGCTCATTGCACAAGTGAAAGATCCCATTGCAATCTTTGAAGAAGCACACCCAGAGTGCCAAGCCCTATTCTTTTTTGACCAATCATCTGCTTATACTACACTTCTCCCTGATACTCTGAAGGCTTTTGAAATGAATAAAAGCAATAGTGGGAAATAACACATCTAAAGAGATACAGTGATCCTGCTTTCAAATTCAGATCCTTGTTTTCAAGACATGGTTCAGCAAATAATCACTAAAGCCAAAGAAGCAAAGGGTCTCAAGCAAACTCTCAAGAAGTGGAGATTTGATATCTCAGGTTTGTGAACTAAATGCAGTCCTATATGCTCTTGAGAGAGTAAGGACTGCTGCATGGCATAGCTTCTGAGCAGGCAGGAGGATTTTGCTAAACAAAAATCTGCCATTGAAAAGGTCATCTGAGATACTGGGCATGAATGCATTTTTATCCCAAAATTTCATTGTGAGCTCAATGCTATAGAAATAGTAAGTCTTTTGCAATATTGTTCTTTACTGTTTTAAACTCATATTTTAAATCTTTAATTCTTTCAGTACTGGAGATGGGTCAAGTATCAGTACAGACAAGTCCCAAAAACTAACTTCAAGCAGGCAAAGACTGTTGCAATCAATGCCTTTGATACCTGTCCAGTCAATGTCATTCATGAATTCATTAATTGATTATAGCATTTTATGAGTGCATATCATATTGACTTAATGGAGAATGTAGCAGCATAGACAGTTCATAAACAGAAGAGTTATTATGCTGTCTCACAAAGCACTACAATGCTCCTTGATGCTATTGTCAATCAGAACAGTGATAACTCAATACATAACAAAAAGGTTCCAAAGATTTATGAAAAAAACTTCAAAACTGCATTTTCAGCTCTTTTCTGAGATCTGAGTACCATCCCAGAGTTTTGAAAAAATCCTACAGCCAGTTATCAAAATGTAAAACTACTTGGCTTTACTTGTCCTTAACTAGAGTATTCTTGTTTTATAAGGTCATACATAGATAGATATACAAAGTATATCAGAGATAGTTGTTGAAGATAAAATGCAAGAACACTGCATCTGAATAGTCTTGAAAGACTGCAGAAAATTGTTCTGCAGCTTTAGTATATGTAGTTTGCATATAGTGGGACTCTGCTTGAGACAAAGCTAATTCAGAGTTGGTGCCAAAGAAAAGCAACATGGTAGCATGTTCCAAAATAAGAATGATGGCTACACAATTGTGAGAAAACATGTGAAAGAAGAGTAAAAAGAAGTACCAATCATAATATGATGCATAGCATGGTGGTGGAGGGAAAACTCAGGCTGAAATTGTTTCAATACCACGAGAATGCTAATGAAGAAAACGAGACAGTACCTTTTCAACAAATAAGAGGAGAGATTTGAGTTGATTGCTCTAGATATTGAATTTTAAGAAAGATAAAGCATGAGAATACACATTGAAAGCTCTCACAATCTGGCAAGCACAGACAGAGAGAGAGAAAGGTGAGCTTTCTGCAGACAGGACCGACAAGGGGCCATACTCACTTTCTGGCAAGCACAGACAGAGGGAGAGAGAGGTGAGCCTTCCACAGACAGGACCAATGAGAGGCTGCACTCACATCCTGGCAAGCACAGACAGAGGGAGAGAGAGGTGAGCTTTCTGCAGAAAGAACCAATAAGGGGCTGCACTCATATACTGGCAAGCACAGACAGAGGGAGAGAGAGGTGAGCCTTCCACAGACAGGACTGACAAGGGGATGCACTCACATACTTGCAAGCACAGACAGAGGGAGAGCCAAGCAAGAGAGAAAGAGGTGACCAAGTGAGTGAGAGAGAGGTGACCAAGTGAGAGAGAGAGGTGACTGAGCAAGAGAGAGGTGACTGAGTGAGAGAGAGGTGACTGAGTGAGAGAGAGGTGACTGAGTGAGAGAGAGGTGACCGAGTGAGAGAGAGGTTAGCTGACAGCAAATGGGGTAACATGTCATGACACTCACATGGTACTGCATATGAGGAAATGCTTTGAAGCATTCAAAGATAATTCTCTGACTGTCTCTGATCCTGCCTCTAAACACAGCACCAGCACTACACTAGAAGTCAGACTTTTTCTTACCCTATATAACCTCACTTACCACTTTACTGCAAGTCTTACACTCAATTCCTAATTCCCCCTTTGCAATGCCAAAAGCATAACAGTGGAAACATTGTCATTCAATGCATTTCCTGTCTTTTCAAGAAGTTCAGTACAGCATTTGCCTGCTTTATGCATACCTGCACAATGAATGTCAGCTTGTAAATCCTAAACTGCAGTCCAGAGCCTCACTTTCTAAGTACATAAAATGTGGCATTCCCCTGAGTTTGCCTAGATATTCCTCCTGGAAAACTTGTTCCACCTCTGTAGATGCCTTGGTTTCCAAATTAGCAACACCATGATGCTTCAAATGAATCTCAATATTGTCCTTGAACTGGTTGTACTTGGTGAATATGGTAATCAGAGGGACTATGAAGTGGGCATATAAGTCCTAGATCATAAAGATTTGTTTCATTATAACCTACTATTTCTGTCTGGGCAGATGTTGTTGAAAAACTTCAGATCTAGGGATGGCTATTGGTTGTCCATTGGTATACAGTACCTGAATGTATGATGTTAAGCTACAGGCACATACATAGCCAAGTAATGGACAAACTATATCACATGTAATCTATCTCTCACCCTCTTCTTTATCAACTTCTCATGAATGAAATTTTGAATGACTTTCAGCTCATCTTTGCTGCCAGACTCAATTCCATGGTAGTCATGGAAAAGATACCCATTGTGATTTGTGAAAATGAGTTTGTCAGTGATGTTATGCTCACCACACTAGCTCCAGACAATCAGCATAACCAACAAGATGTCACTAAGCAACTGACTGACATCCTCTGTGGGGTCCAGTTGAACCTAAGGGGATGATGAGATTAGCAGTGCTGCTAGCTAAAACTACATACCCACTTGTGCCCTCCCCATGGGTTGATTTGACAATAGATCTCTTGTCCTTCCTTGATCTCTTACCACCACCTTCCCTTTTGGGACATTGGGGTTTTAAGAGATTAGTCTACATTGTCAACGATGTCTACACCATCTAGTTCAAATCTATTCGCTAACCTCGAGACTGAGGACCATGCTATGTCTACCGACGACAAAAGCTTCGATCCTGAGGCCTTCAATGCTCAAATCGCAGCGGCGGTCATGAAGACGCCTACCAACAAGAAACGCAAGAAGAGGAAAGCGATTTCCCCTCCCAAGCCTATCACTCCTGGAGGACTCGGTTCGCCTATCCCCCTCCCTAATCCACCTGCTGCTGTGCCTGTTGTTACGGGTACACCAGTGACTCCTTTGCTCAAGCTTCAATTCAGTGATTTCAAGCTTAGTCCTACTCCCCGGGGTTCTTTTAGATCCTCTTCATCAACACCTTATGAGTTTGGCGATATCCAACTGGATAACTTATCGGAAAGAATGCTCAAGACTCATTTGACATCACTCAACTGCTTGTGGAAGGCTTTCTCTGATGAGAAGGCACCCGAGTGTTTTGCTAAGACCGCTGATCCTCAGCTTCCATTCCTATTTGCTCGTCTACTTGCATTGCTAGTAGACGCATTTCCATTTCCACCACAAACCTTTTCAGGCTGTGAACTCATTGTCGACGGCGTTGGTGAAATGACTGCCACTCAAATCATCAAATGAGCGCTGGCCCATGGTGAGCCTTCTCCTCCCCCGGCACCCACTCCCGTTCCCAACCCTCTGCCCAAGGACACGTTGCCTGTCCCTGTGGCAAAAATTGCTCATCCACTTCCGGCTAAGCCCAAACCCGCAGCTGTGGAGAAGCCTTGTGCTTCATTCGCTGACACACTCAAAGCCAAACCTAGGCCTCAAGTCCAGGCTTCTAGGCCCCCTCAACGTGATGATGTAGCTTTGGTCGAACTGGCCCAGGCTTTCCCTGCACTTCCTGCAATTGTGTTGCTGCTATGCACAGGGTGGCTAATGCTGTTGGCGGTGCTCC
This sequence comes from Leucoagaricus sp. SymC.cos, assembly GCA_001563735.1. Lineage (NCBI taxonomy): Eukaryota > Fungi > Basidiomycota > Agaricomycetes > Agaricales > Agaricaceae > Leucoagaricus > Leucoagaricus sp. SymC.cos. The sequence continues at coordinate 162,113 of KQ962022.1, forward strand.
TAAGTGCCGCCCTTCTTCCACTACTGCTGGCCCTACTCGCCAGCAAATCATCATCCCCATTGCTAATGCCAGGGACGTAGATCTCGTCAAACTCGTCAACCAAACTAATGATGAGCTCGTCAAACGCAAATGCCAGCTGCGATTATTAACAGCTCGCATCGCTTATAATGGCATTTCCATTGCCACCGCTACCGTACCTTCTGACGACAATCTTAAAGTCATCAGCAAGTTCATTTCTGATGGCGCCAAAGTCAAGATTGACGCCCACCTCCCTCGCTCTTGATCTTTCCTCAAGATCATGGACGTCCCTTTCCCGATCACTATTGATGAAGCATCTATGGCCATTACAAACAGTGGTCTAGATATCGATCTCACTGCTAAACCACACGTCGCACGTAATTCCGCCACTTCAGACACCGCAACTATCTGGTTCGATGTCTGGGACTCTCAAACTGGAGTGCTCACCAAGAAGCTCCAAAAGCAATATCTCACTATTGGCAACGCCCGATGCGTCATCCGGCTAGCAAAAGCCCAACCCGGTATACCTCAATGCCAACATTGTTGGAAATGGGGTCACTCTACTACTGCCTGCCATGCGCCAGCTATCAAATGTCCTCACTGTTCCGGACCACATTCTGAACAACACCATCGCGATTATGCTGGGTGCTGCAAAGGTAACGCCAAAGCCACCCCTCCCATTCCTCCCACTGCTGAGGGCATTCCTTGCCCTCACGTCCCTACTTGTTCGAATTGTAGCGCTAAACACGCTGCGAACAACCGTCATTGCAAGTTCTGGCATCACCGCTTTGACACCGACTGGTTCAAACAACGCCTACATGGCTAGTTTCTCCACATCGACTTCAATCAGGTCACAATACTCAATCTGGAGGGTAGCATAGCTTCCGACCTGCATATGTTGACTTTCGGGCATGTACTTTTATATCTTTTGTTTTAATTATTTGCTTTGCTGT
>KQ962022.1:165074-220140 GCA_001563735.1 Leucoagaricus sp. SymC.cos
CCAAGGTGGTGGGCATTCCAGATATCCCTTAGAAGACATCAGCAGTTGAGCACATGGGCAGGCACTCACTTGGCCATCCCCAACAAAACCAAAATATTGACAAGGCCCCTGTTTTGAGGGGGGCATTAGATAGTCACTGGTCTTGGTGGATGATTTAGACTTTTGCTGTATTGTATCTTATCTAGTCATTTCCAGCCCTCCCCCTGTAACAGTAGTCTGAGCTTACAAGCCTAGAACTGGACTGCTATTGCACACTGGTATATAAATTTTTGAGTTAAAAAAAAAAAAAAGAAAAAGAGAACTACAAGCCCAATTATAAAGATTGGCCCCTTGTGTATTGCATCTACCAATTGGCTTTGAAGATGTTGTGCAGTTGGAGTCAGTGCACCTGAGGTGTTTTAGTGTGATCTGTAGTGTCAAGTGTAGCTCAGACATTCTTGTTGCATTAACTTGAGTTCTTTGGCACTTATAGTGGTTGTGGTAGCTCCATAACTCAAGTCTTGAAGTTAGAATCGATGAGTATCTTGTGCTATGAGTTCTCTATTACAAATGCTCTCCTGACTTGTCTAAGTCATCCCCAACACTCTAATAACTTCACCTATCCTTTTTATCTGTGTTTTCTCTTTGAATAACCTCTCTATTGATTTATCTCCCCATGAACTTGCATTATGAGCTGCAGTTTGTGATTTAATTAATATACCTTTATCCCTACACCACCAATTACATTACTGCCTCTTCAATGTGACAACTCATGCAGCCTTATGTTGTTAATTTCTTAGAATCTTACTAAGATTATCCACTTCATCCCAGAGTACAAGCTGGGTTAGAGTCAGGTCCTTTGCATCTTCTCCATCAATTCAGAACTTCTGGGTGGGTAGAAATGCCAATTTCTACTTTGGTAAGGAATTCACAGTTTGAGAAGTTCATCTTTTCTCCCAGGATTTGCTTCTCACTCTTCCCCATCCTCTGCTTGTGCCATGCCCTGCATAATTGGTCACCCACTCTCCACAGGGTCTCCTGCCAGTGTCATTGCATGCTGCAAGGAGTGCTCACTTCCTTGTACTACTCCTGATCTCATGCCTTCACTGCTTCCACTGTCTGCTCTCTCATACCTCAATTGCCCATCTTCACATATACCTATCTGCCAAACCATTTGTGCTCTCTGTCTGATGATGTTGGTGGCATGTTGGTTCCACCCATTATATGTGGAAAGGTTGGAATCACTATGGCCAGCCCATTTCTTCTTTTTTAGCCATCTCCATAACCTAGCCATATGGAGTAGCTCTTGGTAGAGGTTTGGCGTCTTGTGAGGTAACAAGGGTGCTGTCAGATGCTGCAGCTTTTGGTAATATTGGTATGCTGATGCCTTGCATTCAAGGTTCTCGAGCCAAAAGTCATCCAGCACTACAACTGTGAATAATGTCTGATACTGCGAAAATGTGGCTGGGACAAATCAGTAATACATGAGGTCAGCGTGGATGGCATTGGCACCCTGACATGAGCACATTACAAGCACCAGGTTGTAAATACCATTCACATGAACAATCTGCACATATTGATTGTTGAAGGCATCGTATCTCGGTGCTGTGCCCTGTATACCTATGATCGGCCATCTATCAGTCAAATAGTCATCCATAATACTTCCTGTGTCCTCTTCTTTCCATTTCTCCAATTCATCTTCTCCCAGGTCCTCCACCAGCACTGAAGCCCACTCAGATGCAAGTGCTGTTACAGGTCTTGATGCTGGCTTGGCATTTGTGCATCTCAGCTTCTCCTGCTCCTGTCTGTCTTTCATGAGTTGGAAGTTTTCTAGTGTATCAACCTGCTCCTTCATGCAAATGCTGGGTCCATTCTTGTTATGATGTGACACCAGCAGATAAGTCCCAACTTCCCAAAGCTCAGCAGGCCAAAAGAATTTACCAGTCCAGCACTTAATATTGTGCAGCAGATTTTGAATATGTGAGTGGCACATACATTGCCAACACATTAAATGTGACATTGTGCAATCCTTACATCTCCAGATAGCTTGGAGTGCCTCAGGACACTGCATGCAACATCCGGCATTTGGCAATGCCTCCCATGCTAGTAGACCTTCAAGAAGCATATGGGAGTGCCTGACAAAATCCTCCGTCCACATTTGTTGCTTCAGAATCCCATCAGGCATTGCACCATTGCTGCAAAAATTCACCTCACCTTATTTATCCCGGTTGTGTGTGTATCTCCAGGCTCTTCCTCTACATTGCCGGACATCATCACATCTACCATACCTTGTTCCTGAAGCTTTACAGACTCATCCTGAAGCTTCTGGGGCTCTGGCACTGGCCTCAGTGGTACTTCAACTCATGTCACTACTGCCCCTGCATGTGTCCTTGTTGTATAGGATTCATAAGTCACAGTGTCAACTGCTTCATCATCCCCTTCCACCATCTGCAAATGGCTATTGTTCTGCTTACATTTTTTTGTTGGCATTCCTAATGCTGTAGACATGTTCATGGTGTTGTTGGCAAAGGTAAAAATACACAATGTTCCAATGACCCTGGCTTTATTTACTGGTACATCCAGCATATGCAATAAGACACCTCAGCTGGTAATATGGACGTCAAATGCCTTGTGTACAATAGTACCTCATGTGCCGCCATCCCCATCGCATTCTATGTGCCACATACACATTTTGTTCAACTTATACCCCCATGAACCCCACCAAGAAAGTAAAGAATGGACGATCAGATTGCTGCTATAGCAAGAAAGAGCAGAGTGTCCTCAATCCATTCAAGGAAGAATATTGGCTGCTTGACACACCACAGGCTCGGGCTCTCATGTTCAAGTCCAGAATTCTTCCAGCAATATTCAATTATTGGACAGACAATAGAACAAAAGACATGTGCAAAGAGGAAATTGAGATGTGTGTGAAGGTGAGTTCCTTGCCTGAAAAGACACATGATTCTCAACATATCTAAATTTGGCATAGAAGCTCAGCAGGTGGATTGCAAATAATTGGTGACCATATGCAACAAAGAAAGCTTCCAGAAGCCTTGCCCAAACAATGTATATTGAGGTGGTCTACAGGAAGGAAAGAGATGCAGTTGATGCAGTCCTTTGGGAGTGTTTGGATGTCAACATACTGGATCCCTCATCTCAGGAATATTTTTGGGAAAGAACCAGGGCAGCATGGCTTGATATAATTGGATAAACCCTCAAAAACAGGCTGAGATTATGAAAGAGGTGCAGAAGTTGAAGGAGAAGGAAAATGATGAAGAAACATGTGAGAAGTAAGTGCTGTGAATATTTCCTGTGCTAATGCCATTTGTTCATGCCAGCCCTAGGATCGCAAGTAAGAAGGGCCACATGAGAATAAAACAGGCAGCAGAAAGGCACTGGCTTGAGATGGGTGTGTTCACATTGATATTTTGGGGGTTCTTCCGAGAAGATGGCAAATGGGTAGTTGAGGTGTAAGTAGGGGGGCCGAAGGACATGCATCAGCATAGCGCTGACTTTCTTATTCTCTAGAAACGATGACATGGCAAAGAATATGAGGATAACAACGTCGAGCTTCATTGACCTGCACTAAGATCTGATGAAAAATGTCCTGCAACAATTTGCCAATTATCTCAAGGACCTTTGGCAATTGAAGGAATTTGGCATGGATGCAGGGCCAGTCAAGCAGATAGTTGACAGGACACCCACCAGATACCCCCTGTTGCAAGATATAAATCTTGAAGAGGCAAAGAAACAGATACTTGAGGATGTTCTGTGAGAATATCTCAATCACCATTATCATACATGATGAAAATCTTGTTGTGTCATTTACATGTAATTTACATTGTGTCCAGAGCTTGCGAGTGGGGGGGAAAAGAAGCATGTCCCTTTTACACAGCTTATGGCAGAACTGACCATGTTTGTCGATAGTTGATATCTGCTGGAAGACTTTACATTGCAAGACCCATGCAATCTGAAGAAAGACAACATTCAGCGCTTCCTGAGGCACATCATAGAAAGACAGGCACAGAATCCCAAGGATGCCTTTTGCTTCCAGAGATATGTGAAGAAGGGGGATGATGGGCTGGAATATCATCACCCAAGATATTCTGGCATGGAGTGGCATGAGGTGGATGCAGATTGCCCAAGGAAAAGGAAGAGGATGCAGCTGCACTGGCAAGAGCAGACAATGCTGGAAGAGTCATGCGAGAATGCCAAGAATGATCTGTGGCTGAATTTGGTAAATCAGAGCATTGAAGGCGATGGGTGGGATGTAGGTGGCGATATCAAGGGAGACAATAGCATTGCTCCTGATACTGGATTTGGAGATGATGTGGAGGGGATGAGGATAAATCTGGCACCACATGATTATGGGAGCCGAAGGAACGTGGCAGGTCCGGGCAGAAGGGATGTCGAAGAACCTGATATAAGAGGTGACTTACATGAGAACTGAAACATATTAATAGATCAGGCAACTGCGGACAAGCTTATCAAGCATGGAATACTCTTGTCTGGATGCCCTATCAACAGTCCCAATAATGGAGCCCTGAACTATTGTGTGCCATCTATTGCACTGGAGAGATTGAAAGCAGCAGAGCAATTATTGCCCTGACTTGGTGAAGAGGCCACAGGGGCTGGGCAGGGAAATGTGGTGATACCTGCCACAGTATGGTATTGCCAGAAAAGTGAAGGGAGGGATGAATTGCGGCAATACCTGTCTGCCAGGTTTGATGGTGCCAGTGAGTATGTTCAGAATCAACAGGAGCCTGGAGAAATAAATAACCATGTGGGACATAACCAGCATCCACAAACAGCATATGATCTTGCAAATCAAGAGGTGCAGGTACTTGCAAACAATATTCAAGGACGCCGGATGTGAAAACCAAACTGTCGATACTTTGCCGAATAATGTCTTATTTACATGACCTTTAACCCACCATATCCATAGGAAGAGCCCAAAATACAAATTTATAAAGTATTAAAAATATCCATGTAGTATGATACAAGAAAAATGTGTATTTATGGCTTTTCAGCATCCAGACTGTCAGTGGGGGGAAGTGATGGGAGAGGACTCATGAGTTGGAGAGCAGAAAGATGGGGCTGGTGTGCATGAGGTGATTGAAGGGGTGCTGGAAAGATGATGGGTGCTGGAGGTGCATGTGCTGGGACATTAATATGTGCTGGTGACATAGGAGAGGCAGAGGGAACATCGGCAGAGTGTAGGTCTGAGGGCACAATTGTAGGTGTCAGTGGGAGGTGATTGTCACCGTCCAGTGCCAGTCCTACTGGGTCATCTGCAGGTACTATATCTGGTGCTGGCACACCCAGTTGTGTGCAGTCTTGGCCCTCTATAGGCATCAGGCCTGTTGATGATGTGAGGGTGGCAGTTGGTTGAGCATCAGTATCAGCTGCCAGGTCTTGCATGACTGTGTCTGGCATCACTGCCAACTTGATGCTGGGCATAATGCTGGGGTCTTGGAGTACTTCCACCAGCAGGCCCAACTCCCCTGGACCCTCCACCCCAGTCTCTAGCTGCACCTCTGGCTGCACAGCAACCTCCAGGCCAATGGGAAGTGCTGGACCCATTTGTGCCGGGGTGGCACCAGGTTTCAGCACATCCTCAACAGGCACCTCCTCTTCTTCATCCACACCAGAGGCCAGAACCAGCAGGATGTCTTCCCTGAATCCCACCCAACATACCCCTGCCATAGTCTCCACTTGTGGCCCCAGTTGCGATTGCCTCACCACTGGTACACCAGGAGAAACCTTGGGAATACTGAGATGGATACACAACTCCATTACCTTGGAGGTGAGTGACTCCATCACATCTTCCAGACATCCCAGCCACGTCAGCGCATGCTCCTGCTCCAGTGAAATAGTATGGGAAGCACACTGGATGAGGGTATCAAGCTGCCCAGTGAGCGTCCTCATATGGTCCTCCAATCTATGCAGGCAGTCTGTGGCATCATTCCAGATGTTCTCAAAACATCTGGCCAACCTACTCAGCCACTCAGAATACTGGTTAATATCTTTCTGGACTGCAATTACCTTTTCAACAGTAATACCTTCAAAAACCATTTAATTACTCACTGGCATCAAGCTCCAGCACATTGTTGAACTTTGGCCCATGTTCTTGAGAGTCAGCAGATCCTTGTGACAGACAGACAAATGAGATTGGGGGAGACGACAGTATTTGCCGGATATATGCTGGCCCTTGCCTGGTGGATGGTCTGGGGCGAGATGGCCCAGCTTCAGGCTCTTCTACTGGCCAATGAACCTCTGGTGCCCACTGTTTCCTCCTCTGCTCAGCCTCCATCATTTCACCCCCATCCTGATCAATGTCTCAGCATGCTGGGGTCTGCTTGTGCTTCCTAGTCACCTGGCTAGTATGCATGTTACATCTCATCTTCTTCTCTTTGCACCACATGCATGCACTGCCGAACATCTCCTGTTGACATCTGATACTGGCCTTTTTGCATCCTTCACATGGAGGAATATTGATGCTGCTGGTCAGCACTGATGACTGGCATGTTGCTCTCCTCCAGCTCAGCCTTTTATCATACACCACCTCCATTTCCACGTCGCTGTCCACTAGCCCTTTGACTTTCACCTTTGCCTTTGCCTTTGTCTTTGCCTTTGCCTTTGCCTTCTCCTCCATGTCTCTATATACCAGCTCTTTTGCTTTTCCCTTCCCTTTCCCCTTCCCCTTCTCTTCTTTCTCTTCCCTTCCCTGCCTCATACTCTTCTTTCTCTTTCCCACCCTGCTTGCCTGTACTGCCTCTGAATCTGATGACTCCTGGTAAGAAGAGTCAGAGTCAGACAGAAGTGATATGTGCCAATGCATTCCATCAACCCCCCATGCTGCCCTTCTCACCAATGGCCTGTCATTTGATGATGCCCCACCTGGTGCCCGGCAGGGGACTACCATCTTTGATGCCACCTTGTCCCTCTGAACTGAAGTTGCCGGTGCTGAGCTTGATCCTTCCCCTGACTCTCATTCATCCCATGTGGCTTGTATTGTGCTTGCCTTCTCTGGGGGTGTCTTGCTCTGGCTTTCTGGCAATGACATCACTGCCAGTGCTTCCACCACCAATCTCCCTTGGGTTTCTTTCATGGCCTGCATTCCTGTCCCTCATGATATTTCCTCTCTAGCCATGGAAGAGGCTGCCAGTTTTGCTCATGCCTTGGCAGTGGTCTGTGCATCCTTCAGCAACCTCTCCTTCTCTGTTGGCAGTGCAGAATGGGAAGTGCTTGTTGTGGCAGCTTCCTCCTGCACTGCCAGGGCTCTTGTGTCCTGTTATTATTCAATTATCTTTAGGTCCCAAAATTTGAAGTACGATCATTTGCTCACCTGATGTGTTGGGTACTTTTCCACTATCGCCCTCACCTGTGCCTTGAAATCGGCCTCCTTCCCATGTACTCCCCACTCTACAGCAAGCCTTGTGACCACTCGATATTCATGGAATATTCCTACTACCTCGGCATTACAGCTTTCACTATGTGTATATAGTTCTCTCTGTATTATGTTTAGACCTGGCTTTCAATCATGACAAATCAACATATACCAAGTCAGCCCTTCATTTCCTCATCTCCCGACAAATAGTGCCATCTTCAACAGCCTAGCGCAGTATCTGTTCGGCCTTCTCAAGTCTGTTGGAAATTGTTTCAGGAGTGGGTGCCAACATATTGCAAATAGATCGAGGTGGTTGGAGGAAAGAACGAAGGAAAGAATGAGTGCAAAAATTTTACATCTGCCATGATGGCAACACATCCAGTGTCATGGTCAACCAATCACGTGCTCTTATCTATAAGTTTTCTTTATCGTTGACTCCTGGACTGCTTCTTTACCTCTTGCTCCCTCCCCTCAATGGAAGAAACAGGCCACACAAATGCACCTTTTGCTACTGGTGCCTGTTCTGCTGAAACACCTTCAACCTTCTCAATAGAACACATACTGGATGGCAAGTGTTTCCTTGTGCCAACATTCCTCAAGGATGCTACAGAGACTGCAATGCAGTCTGCACATGCCAAGCAGTTTATGCATGCTGACCAGGCCCCTGGTACTATAAGACACATACCTGATCTCCCTACCCTTTGCCAACACCAGCCACATTCATGCCAGTGCCAGATCCCTCAAATACCGGCCACTTTCCTCGTGCTGGTGCTGCCTCTACTATGTGCTGTACTTGTGCCAGCCTCTCATTTCTTGAAGTACTTGTATTCATGTACCTTCTCTCCCACACAGTCCTACTCAAAAGATCCCCTTTATACAACTTTTATTGGTGCAGGCAAAATCATGTTTCTGGCTATGCTAGTATGTTCATCCCAATTTTCCCTTTCTGCACTACTCAAACATGTTTTACAGTACTTGACTGAATGAGAGCTCCTGGCTCTTCATGCCGAGATTCAAGTGCTCCAACAGCACTATGGGTTGAGCTACAAGGATGCTGCCCAACACCTGTATTTGTCTGAAACTCATAAGCTCTGGGCTGTCCAGGATGCCCATGACACAATTGCCGAAATCTGTAATGAGACCAATTTATGGGTAGAGGAAAAGGCAATTAAAAGAGTTTTGGACATTGATAGCATTATCACTCTGACTGCTGGGCCATCCCAACTGCCCAATACTCCAAAATAATTTTTGTATTTTCATTAGTCCTCAACTACATATTATTTTTGCTTTCGATACACTCAGAATACAGAGCATCTTCTAAATATTCTGTCACTCCCTCCATATAGCTTGTGCCCATGCATTGTCAGGCTGATGTGCTGACATATTGTAGGCTGGCCCACAAGCTGCCACATGAGGCCAGACCGCACTGTAGAGCCAACAAAGCCACTGGCTCCGTCAAGGTCACTACATTGTATGCGTTTGCAGGAGCATGTCAGTTGCTACAGTGTAGGTTGACTACCTATAATATGGTGTTTTGATGCACTTGGATGTATGTGGTGATGTGGATACACAATGTGGATTGTGCTTTTGTGTATTTTGATGGTGTTTTCTTTTATTTTTATTTTTGGTTATATTTTTAATAATTTACTGTGATATGTTTTCTTTGTGCTCAGATACTCATTTCACTACTAGACACTTCTCCTTTTGCCCTTCATGACCCTTAGTCTCTCTTAGTATAAATATATTCCTGTAATTTGTAATTAAGCATCAAAAATCCATTGAATTTATCTCTCTCTTATTGTGCTATGCTTGAAAGAAATCTCAAACTCTTATCTTGTTATCTAATCTCAACTTTGTCCCCTAATCCTGATCTCTATCTCTCTCTGACTCACAAACATCCCTCACAGTAGCATCAATTGTAACAAGCACAACTCTGACTTCTCAAGAAATTTTAGTTATTGTGGCTTTCCAGACTATATATATCACTTGGTATTTCTTGAGATGGTGACACTAGTTGTCAAGGAGAGATATGAAAGGGGTTGTGATCAAGGTGATCTAACAGATATCAAGAATTGCTGCTAGGATAAGTACTATAGACTTTCCAGTATCTATGAGAAGTGCAACAATGAGGTCTGTTCTAAATTCAATAGCCTCTATGACAGTGTCTCTTTGGTGAGTTGATGTCCACATTGCAGCTAGATTATTTAAAACTTTACACAGAGTTTCAAGAGCATCAATTTGTCAATCATATAAACAGAGTGACTTTAGAAGTGATTAGCCAGATAGATTAAATATAATAATATAAAATACTCATGCTGTAATCTACAACTCTTGGCCCAATTCTCTTTCCTGATCTCTTCTCCTCAATATGGCTTCCTCTGGCTGTTCACCATCTAAGCCAACACTGTTCTATATATAGGGTTAACATCTCACTTAACTAGAAAAAATCAAAAACAGATATATTATTTTACTTGATAAGTTGACATTCAAGTCAGCTAATCCATCCTTACTTTGAATAGTCCTGGTGCTTCCCATTACCTCAATCTTACACAGATTATCCTTCACCTCCTCTATCATCTCCATACCATCCTCTTCTATTTCTATTTTTTTCTGCTTAATTATGCTTTTCTGTTTCTATGTTAGCTAATTCTCAAGGACAACTCAGTAATATTTACCAGGTTGGTGATGTTTCTATATATCTTCTGACACACACACACAATTCTCTCATTTACACTAGACTGTAGAGATAGTCAAATTAATGAATAAATACTAGTAAGATATTTACCATACATTGCAAATAGGAAAGTCAGTGTATGAATCTTTGAGATCAATCCCATCATTGTTGTCAAGAATTTCAGACAGGTATTGGATTGAAGCTTGCACTTGTAAAAGAAGAGGTAATTAGTTAGATAAAATATGTGAATGTTATTTCTGTAGCTTGCTGAATAAATAGTAGGATAACTTGAGATCTCCAGTTAGAACTTGAAAGAGAACCTGCCACCTTGCTGATACAGCTAAGAATACTCATAACATGTCATCTGCAATATTGCTGAGAAAACTGTAGTTCTTTTCATAGTGAAAATTTTCAGTAGATTGATTATGCCCAGCTTGTTGGGCTACAGTAGTATCAATGTAATTGAACTCAATAACATCTTCAAAACCTGGGCAGTGAGATTGGTGGAAGCAGATAGAGACTTGGCAATAGTCTAGAACACCAACTGCAATGTCCAAAGTCTGAAGTGAGATCTCTTTTAGAGTGCTGGTCAGGTCCTGTGTTTTGAACTTTTTATTGATATTGATAAATATGTACATATGCCAGAGCTCAAAAAGATCATGTCAATTAGGATAGAGGATAGTATTGGTGAAATAGGTGAAAGAATGGATAAAAGAGAGTGTCTGCACAAAGAGATCTTTAGTGAGTATATCTTATATGTGTGAAAGAAGTCTGTCTCATCTAGATGTGGCAATTGTCTTGGTGTACTAGCAGAGCACAGCAATATATCATCTCAGAGAGAATACTTCTCATATATGTATAGCTGTGTTATAATATTAAATGCCAGTGATTTCAGTTCCTCAACTGGATGAACCTCCCATAACCTCAAGAGCCAACATCAGATATGACAAAAAATACTTCACCACCCACTTCCTTTACTTACTAGAATTCTACAAAGATTCTCTACCTGGCATATAAGTAGAAATAAATTTAGACAATAAGTCTGAATCAGTCAAGACCTTCATCAGAAAGCAATGGTGATTGAATACATGTCAGCTTTCTGGGTCAGTTACAAAGCTATAGCTAGGAGAGGTAAATGTAGTTTTGTCAAAAATATATTTATAATTAATGCAAAGCTTGAGTCCTATCAAAATAACCTCTATCTATAACTTATACAATTAATAATGTATTTCTGCTGCTATGTTTCAAAGTCTATTCAACATTAATATAGTTCTATTCCAAATATATATTGTGTACTATTTGTCCTTCTACAAAAGCTTGGGCATTAATAGCATGGCAATAACAAAGCTGGATGCCATATGCTGAAGGATAGATAGAGAGTTGAATGTGGAGTCATAACCCTTGTAATGTTATTCTTTGATAACTTTATACCTCTCACAAAGAATCAGAGAGGAATTATAGCCAAAAATATGGATGTAGTATAAAAAGATGGCATAAATAGTATAGAACATTTTTGTGATCACTGGGATCACTGTACTGGGCTCATCCCAGCAGTGCTCTGGCTAAATAGATGAAAGAGCGATAAAGCATGAGATAGAATTGTTAATGTCATTCTTAGGAGTAGAGTACCATACTATTGCCTGAACAGACATAAGAAGTTTCACAACTTGTTAAAGGTGAGTATCTGGAATGGTGGTAAAAGACAAAGACAAAAACACAAGAGATGAGATAGGGGAGTTATTATGTATTTTATTGATGAGTGCTCTAATGTAATTGAGAAGAGAGAGATTATAATTGCTTTTATTGTAAAGCAAAAATACAACAAATCAGATCAGCTCAGTAGAGTACTACCCAACTGCCTAAGATATTTGCAGCTCATGCAATTGATCATGGGAAATGCTACTGCTCAACAAGTCAGTAACCAAGATATAAAATATGCTAGAGGGCATTTACTATTTTAGGTTCTTAGTATGTGTTTGATCAGAGTTGGTGTTTAGTTAAGTAGATAAGACACTCCCTCTATCAAAGACTTTGAGATTGAAACAAGTTGAGGAAACTTGTTTATTGTAGCAGGTGCAACAAGCAATTAGAGGAATTTGGGACTATAGTTACCCACATGTTTCAGCCACCTAGTCTTCCTCAGTCATGCACTCATGTTCTAAGGGTCTGCATTGTCCAATTGGACTAGTGTGACAACTGCATCAATGATCTTCTTGAGATGATTGAGCTAGCTCAGTTTGTTAGACTTAGAGATGTCAAGCAGAGTAATTGCTGGTGTGACATGAAATAATATGGTATAATAGTTTTTGTTGAGTCTTTGAGTGGTGATCAAGTATAGAACTCCCAATAGAATAAATAGCACAACATCTATTGACATTGCAGAGAAGAACATCTTCATAGAGTGGTACTCCACCTAACACATACTTTCTATAAAGTGAAGGGAGAGGTGGACATTCTGAGACAGCATTTAACTCCTGACAATTACTTTGTTAGGCCTTGTCAGTAATTGAGATTTCTGATTCACAATGTTGAGTCTTGACATAGGTAATTATAGACTTGGATATCAGAAAGATCCAGCAAGATGTACAGCAAAAGACCCAGATGGTAGACTGGAAATAAAGGCAAACTGTTTGAAAGTTTGTCATAGAAGTGAGATCTGGTGAGATACAAGTCCTCACAGTCACTCTATAATTCTTTTCAGCCTATGTAAACTTGATCATTACTATCTGGCATAATGTGAAAGATTGTAACTCACCTTGACCAAACTATTGGGCAGATTGTCATCAGCTAGTATACTAGGATTGAGTTTAAGGTAAACATTGGCAGAGACATGGAGATCAGAAGAACTGGGGGAGATTTCCAGAGTAATTAGCTCATCAAGTGAGTTTCTAGCCATCTCTTCTTTCTCACACACTGCCATCATTTTAGAATTTTGGTAGTGCTCTCTATGTTATGTCTGATAAAACACTGTATATATGTGGCCTGAAGAATTGTCCTTGAGATGAGGACATCAAAGAGAGCAGGTCTAAGCACTCAGACCTACAGGAAGTCTCAGATACTGAGAATAATGCTGAAATAGTATTCTCCTCAATATCTTGCTAATCCACCCTCCTATCTGGGCCTCCAAATCCCTCTACACCTATCTCTCACAAGGACAAAGGCAAGAAGAAGCAAAGCTTAGTTGTTGCTGAGCTTTCTTCTCCTCTGCTGTGCTTAGCTCTCCTAGAATCTCATCCTGGCTCCCCTGGTATCTTGCCCTGGCTCCTCTGCATCTGCTGGTCCTACTCTGTTGCCAGCAGCTAATATCTTTGCCCCTCATGACCCTTTTAGTCATGATTTTGGCACTTATACTAAACCTACTGCTTTCTTTGGTAGTCCTGGTCAGGCATTGTCTAGTGAGTTGTTGGACAACATTTTAATATTAAATCATATACTTGCAGCTTGGTCTGGGAAGACCTGGTCAAAACCATGTGATCAGATGTGTGTGAGTCATGCCCTGTCAGTGATGATAGAGCATGTTATTGCTTCAGGATAGCATATGCTTCCCTTTGAGAACATTTTCAATGCACCTATGCTAGTTTCAACTTTGTGTGGCCTGCTTTCCCAGGACTTTCTGAAGCCTTCTCTAATCTGTGGTTCAGCTGACTCAGCTAGCCCCCCTCTGCCACCCTCTGTCTTAGTCTGTCTCCCTTCTTTGGAGGCCACAGCTCAACCTCCTCCAGCTTCATACCCTACTCTCTTTCTCTGGCCTGCTCAGTCTTCCAAGCACCTGCCTCCTCCTGGTGTCAAGTGTAGTTGTGCTAACACCATCTGTGATATCACATCTTTGGCTAATCTGGCCAAGACTGTACCTGATCTTCTATCTGATCACATCATTGCAATGTATTAGGCCTTTGTCCTATCCACCAACCTGAAGCATAAAATCAAGTCAACCATTGCCAGTCCCTCTCATCATCAGATGCTGGTCACTCTTGACCTACTTTCTTCCTCCTCACAATTTCCAGCCCTTGTGGGGGTTGCCAACCACTCTCTTGATAAGAGTAACTTTTGGGTTGACTCTTGCCACTTTGCCTATAGGCAGATCTCCCTCCTCACTTCTTGTGTTGCTTCACAGGCTGAGATCAACCTGGTGAAGGCTGGTGTTCAGCACCTCCTCTTCTTTGCTGAGGGGAGAGTTGAGGCTGCCCTTCTGTGCTCACAGTCTTATCTTAAGATTATGAATATTTCTTATTTTTGAGCTGATGGAGTCACCCCTATCACTTCCACTGATGCCAAGAAGATCATGGGAAAGTCCTACATAGCTTCTTTATTTGTTCTTGTAAACACCTCTTGGGTGATGCACAATTCATAACATGCTGATATTGCCATGGTGTGGTTTGATATCTCTGATTTCCAGTCAGGCACTACTGCCAAGCACCTAATTGGTACCCTCTCTCAATTTGGCCCAGTCTCCTGCTTTGTGCAGGTAGCCTTCTCCTACTCTAGCATCTCCTTGTGTCAGTGTTGCTGGTGCTGGGGACATTCTACTTGTGCCTGTCATTCTCAGGCCCTCTGATGCCTCTAGTGCACTAGTTCTCATACTAAGGCTGGCCACCATCTCTATACTTTCTGTTATAGAGGTAACTTTTCTGTGCATCCACTCTAGAAACTGACTCCCAAGAGAGCTCCATGCCCTCATGCCATGTGGTGTGTGAACTGTAAAGGAGAACATGCCACATCTGACCAACAATGCCCATTCTTTTTTTTTTTTAAAAAAAAAAATCAATAATTTATTATATGGTGCTTGATTGCAGTCTGCACCTAACTACAAACAAATGCTAGCTAGGAGGTCCATACCAATCAGAAACAAACAAAAGATGAAACTTGTGATACAGAGCATAAATACTGAAACTATCAGAAACATGAAGAGATGGCAATACTATCAGTGAAAAACAAAAAAGGGGAAACTGTCTATAGTCAACCAAAAAACAATACCCATTCAGGAGGCACTGCTTTGACTGCTCTTGGTTGGCCTATCAGGTCAATCAGAGTACAGCAGTAGAGGCTTTTGGGGCTATTTCTCAGAAGACAGCAGTCACTGAGCACTTGGGTAGGAGAGTGCTAGGCTATTGCCACTGAAACCTATGTGATTTTCAATAAGGCTCTTATATGGTGGTAAGCTGTAGGTTTGCTGATGGAACACTGATTATGATAGATATATATAGTTACAAGCTGTTTTCTATATACTGTAGTTGTCTTTGGTGGTGATGGACTTATGTAACAGTATCCCAGGCTACTAGCCTGGGGACAGGCTACTACTACATACTGTCTAATAAATTTCTGATTTAAATAAAATAAAATAAAAAGTAAGTTTCTAGCTATAAAAGTTTTAAAAATATATTAGAATACAATAAAAATTCTGCAAAAATTATATGCACTTTTGCTTTCTTTGATACCTTATTTACCATCTCCATAGTTCAGGCCATGGAGATGCTTAGTAATTTACTTCAGGGTCTTTTCTTTAAACAAAAGCATTTGCTTTACAGGTTATGCATAGTACCTATTGTTATGTATAGCTTTTGTCTCTAGTGTCATAGCCTTTATCTCCATAAGGCCTATCTTACTGCCCTTAATAAGATGCAGCATTGTGCTGCCATCTGGATCACAGATGCTTTTTACATCTCTCTTTTGGATGGGTTTAAGGCCCTTATAGGGCTTAGTCTGCATATTGAGTCCTCACTCTCTCTCCTACTCACCTGTCCTGGCAGCTTCTCAGGACTCATTCTTCCCCTGATACTAATCTCTATTAGTATTACTTTACCAGACTTAGCTATTTTTCTGAGTGTGTCTAGTCTGCTATTATGAATACTTGTTCATATCTGGCTATTCCTGTCACTTTGGAGACTTTTGATACTGACACTTCAGAGGCTTGCCCAGATAGCCATTTTGTTATGATAATGCTGGATTATTTGTAATCAAGCACGTTATATCATCTCCTACAGAAAGCATAATGAAGGAAGCTCTTTGTATTAATGGGTTTAAGGTACCTTACTATTAATAACTAGTTGACAGAGTTCTATTAATAGCTGGGAGTTTGATAATGACTTAGGAGATTTTGCACTATGAGTATTTGATTGATAATGTGATATGAATAACATGATATGCAATAGAAGAATTCTCAGATTTTTTTTTTTTTAACTTATAAATCCACTAGATGGTGCATGATAGCAGTCTGTCTCTGGGTTAGTAGCCTGGGATACTGTTACAGGAGAAAGCCAAAGACAACTACATAAGAGACAAAATAGCTAGTGAATCCCAGATGTCCATTGCAGTCAGCTAGATCAAATGCCCTCCTCCTCTATTAGCAATGAGGGCCTACATTGATATTTCAGTTTCAGCAGCAATGGCCAAGCATGCACCTACCCTTGCACTCAGCCTCCACTGTCTTCTGAGAAATCTCCTAGATCACCTTCTGCAAGTCTAAGAGGGCTGACTTCTCAGCTAGCCATGCCCAGTCAAAGTGGTGTCACCAGAATGGGCACTATTAGTTAGAAGCACTGTGATCACCTTTACAGTTCACACAGTGCATGGCATGTGGGCATGGGACTCTTGCAGGGATTGGTTTCTGGGACAGCTTTGCAGAGGGGTTACCCCTGCAGCAGAAAGTGTGATCTCAGTGGCTGGCCTCAGTATGAGGACCAGTACACTGGGGGCATTGGGGGACCTGAGAACAACAGACATAGGTGGAATGTCCCTAGCACCAGCAATGCTGACACAGAGGGATGCTGGAGTGGAAGTGGACTGCATGCACAAAGCATGAGGCTGGGCCAAATTGAAATGAGGAGCCAATCAAGTGCTGTTATGGTGAATTTTAAATTAACCTTAAAAGGCATCATTACAGTGTATGATAACACTGTACACCAAGAAACAGTAACAATTGACAATCCCTCTGTATAATACAGACCATGTAGCATCAGAACATGTACTTTGCAAAGCAGATGTATCTCTTAGGAGTCTGCACATCACCACTACTTTGACTTAAGGTCTATTTTCCCTGTTTTGAGATATAATTTCATATACACAATGACAGCAGTCCCCAGATGTTATAAGTAAAAGTTCCATATAGCATAATGAGTGGCTTGAGATTGAACACATCAATCTCTTCTGGGTGTTATTCAAGGTCTCATGATAGTGGTAGTTTTTCTGACAACAGGAAGCATTCTCAGAATGTGAACTGTGAAAAGAATCTAATTTAGGTTAGTTCAGGGATCTTCATCACTATAATATTGTCCATTCTATATGTATTCACAATGAACTGATTTTAAAGCACTAGAAGACACAGGCCAGTGTTAATGCAGTGTTGATGGCTGTAGAATAGTTTGACTAAAGTGTGCCAGTCTATATTTCCAGAAATAAATGAAGCAGTATCTGTTTCCTCATCGTTCAATTTGTCACTATAAATATATCTTCATTTTGCTTGAAGCTCAATATGAGAATACTAATAATGGACTTATTAGATCATTCTGATTTCAATAGATGTCTATGAACTTTTGGAATAGAGTATAAAGAGATCAACACATGAAAATAGTTTCCTCAGATCCACAGATTTTCTACAAAAATAAATCATGGGTTTCTTGCCTCAAACACTCACAAAGTCTGACATTGATCCAGAAATCAGAATTCTGAATACACCTCTCTTTCAGTGGTCACAGAGAATTAATTATCATTCAGCAGCCCATAGATAAACTGGGTTATAAAACTTTAGGTTTGTTTAATACTATAACACTCTCTGTAAACACTCTCCTCAATTGCTTTAATCTCTACAAAACAAACTAAAGGAAGGCATAATTCAACCTCAAAAGAAGTGATATCTTTGACTCATGAAGTGCAAGATATTTCAGATGAAGATGACATAGTCCCAAATTGCCTACACCAAAAATAATAAAAAAACAAACAAACAGACTTGTGAGAACAGGCTCACAAAATGCATACCACAGATTCTTCACACCACTCATGCTCTAAATACTACTAATCTCACCTTCACAATCCAGAGTCTAAATAGGTTTAGTCCTGTTTACAATGTTATTCCTGCAAATATATCATATAGCTTCTCAAGTTTCACTGATGCTGTTGTGAGATGGCTCAATAGTCTAGGTGTGGGAAACATTAATTAGATATTTATTGTGTAAGCAATCTATTGTATTTCTTTACCTTCTACCACTATGTAGTTGTATCCTGGTTAATTGACATACATGGTCTCTTTGTACTTAGTGAGCCTTTTTGCCACATACTGTGATCATTTTTGTGTTAGGTCCACATATAAATAATTTATGAGGAGGGGAAGAATTTACCCTGTGGCAAAGACAATGATATCTGCAGGTAATTCTGAGCTATTCATGAATTTGAGTTCAGTTTCAGTTATATTGGAGATGTTTTTGCTTTTAAGTTTGATTTTGTCATTGATAATAAGCTGAGATGTTCCAATATCTGAACAATATATTAAAATGTAAGAGGTGACAATCTTTAGTTGAATAACATACTATTATAATATTTCTAACTTTGACTAAACACAGACCAAGCAAATATGGCTCCTTTATCTCTATAGGAAAGTTGGAATCCAGTATTTTGAAGACTACTGAGTAGCTTTCTGTATTCAATCACAAATATTTTCATGTGAAATAGTATAAGTACTCACAAGTTGAGCTTGGCAAGTTTTTGAAGATACTCAAGGGAACTTACTCAGAAAAATGCAGATTACATGCAATCTAGTATATCAGCAGGTAGTCTACCTTTCCAATATATTCTTAAAAAATAAATTAGTAATTCTAAGTGCCACAGATAATATGTGCATTATTACCATCTAACAGGAATCTCCAACTGGGGTCAGTTGACATAACATAGGTCAGACTCTGTTGGACCATCATAATATCTGATAGAATGCAACTTGGTATCAGGCTACTTGAGTGAAGAAGAAGTTGTGGTCCACATACTGATTCTATTATCACAATAATCTTTGGCAATATTATGACTTAACTTATGATTAGTTAAGGTAAAAAGAGTCACAGTCATCAGCACCTAACCTGAAGTACCAGATCACATGATGACAACCTTTTTTCCAACATCATTGAAAGTATATTTATGCTATGATGAGCAGTAGTATTTGTCCTTAAACTTCTCCTTCTAAGTGTTTGTCAACACTGAGTGTTTCTTTAGGCAGACAAAGATAAGTGCTACTCACCAGTCCAGAATAGTTGAAATCCTTTGGTATACCTCCTCTCATACCTGTTGCAAAAATGAGATGATTCACTAGCAATTCTGTCATAGTTCTGTTATTGCCAATATGTTGAATAGTTATAACCCATTCATTGCCCTTAGACTGCAAAGCATATGTGACCATAGATGATGTCCACACAGAAATCTCTATCATCTCTGCATAATTCTCAAGCTACCCTGAAAACTTCCTTACTGCTATGTAGACAGGCCATATAGATGGAAATCTTCCTGGGCTTTAGTGGCTGTTTAAGTATAATTAATCTAGTGACCTATGGCATATATGGCATATAGTCATATCTCATCTCTCATCAGGAATACTGTGTTGCAAGGACTCTTGCTAGGGGTACAGTGCCCATTTGTCTCTGACTGTGAGGAATAAGAGATACACTATAGATTGGTGGACACAACTACATGAAGGTAGAAGGTAAAGAACAATAAACTACAAAGACCTAATTTATATTTTATCTTCCTTCTCATGCTCTGTGCATGCATAGCTGATCAGCAACCCCTATACCTCACCCTTTTTTTCTAATAATAACATCCTCATCATCCCTCCATCCAACTCTTGTTTCTATGTCCTCAAAAGCAAGATGCTGCATATAACACTCCCTTCAAAACTTGATCCAAATACTCATTCTCTTGATCCCTATTCCACCAAATACTAATATCTTTCCTATCATATCACATCATTCCATCCTACTCTGGTCAGTTCCCCAAGGGCAGGTCATATTGAATACTTTTTCATTCATTCATTCTTCTTAGTACATACATTATTGCAGTTGGGCATGAAACCACACCATCAGAAGTCATGAGATAGATGATGAATGGTAGGCAGTAGTGTTGTGATGGGTAATCATGATGTTGGTAACAGGCTTGTATCTTCTCATATCATTCTCTCTCCTCTCCTATATAATTGGGATGGCATATGGAACTAGTTAATAAATAATGATGTCAGGTAGCTGTGACTTGATGGCTGACACATGATGTAGTGAAAGGCAAGCAGCAACAAGTGGTGACATGATGGTAGCTGACTCAAAGGAGCATTGTTGCAGTGGCTCAGAGTCTTAGTAGTTATTGTCATCATCATTTGTCATAGATACATGGCAATATCATGTAGCATGAGATTGTCAAAGAAAGATTGATCAAATGGTAAGGGATGAGGGATAAGGGGATAGGGAACAGGATCTTAGAGCTTTGCTCTAAGAACTAGTCAAGGATGGGGGTCCTTCATGGTAGGCTCCAGTTATGTGGCAAGAAGGCTCATTAAGTGCAAAGGGATCACATGTGTTGATTGACCAGGATGCTACCACATAAAAGTAGAAGGTAAAGAACAATAAACTACAAAGACCTAATTTATATCTTATCTTCCTTCCTACACTCTGTGCATGCATAGCCAATTGGCAACCCCTACAATTTGTGTTGTGAGAACTCTCACTAGGAGTGCAGGGCCCATTCATCTCTGACCATGAGAAATAAGGGATACACCATAGATTGGCAGACATAACTATGTGAAGGTAGAAGGTAAGAAATGGAATACATCCTTTACACAATAAATACTTGATTTTATGATTCCCACACTTAGCCCATTGAGCCATCCCACACCTCACCCTTTCTTTTAAATAATGACATCCTCATTATTTCTCCATCCCACTCTTGATATGATTTCCTATCCATAGTCTGTATTGCACCATTAGCTTTCATTCTTCTTTCTTTCTTTCTTTTATTATTCATTCAGTACTTTCTTTCATCTTTTATCTATCCTTTCTTTCATTATTCATTCATTTATATATGCTTTCTCTTTCTTTCTTTCATCCTTGTGCATGCAGAAATTGGAAAGGCTCATATCAAACTATCAGAAGTCATGAGGTAAATATAATAACATCATTATGATGCATGATCTAAGAATAGTGTGTCATCTGATGGGAATAGTGATGGCTAATGCATGATTCATTGATACTGGGCATGATGACTGAGTGGTGTGTGATCAAGTGGCATGTCTTTGTTCTTGTTTTTATTTTTATCAAAGAGTAGTGTCACTGCAGTGGCAATAGTACAGTGTGTAAGATGTAGATGAGAAGAATATGCCCAAGGACTATAAGTGTGAAAGAGCAAAAGATCACAGAGACTAGCAATGACTGTCAAGAATGACAAGTCAGAGTATAAGATGGGGATAAGGGATAAGGGATAAGGGGACTGGTCAAAGACATGGGCTCTTGTGGTGGGCTCCAATTTGTATTGCAAGAACTCTTGCTAGGGGTGCAGAGCCTATTTGTCTCTGACCATAAGGAATAAGAGATACACTATAAATTAGCAGATATGACTATGTGAAGATAGAAGGTAAGAAATAGAATACATTCTTTACACAATAAATACTTGATTCTATGATTCCCACATTTAGCCCATTGAGCCACCCCACAATACTTTCAAAAAATAACAATGTAAAGCAAAATCAAACTCACAAATAGGATTATGAAAACATAGCATATCATAATAATTCTGCTAATTATTACTAACTCTCTTATTTTTCTCCAAGACTAAAACTAGTATATCAAGCACTCTAAGATATGCTGCAGCTGTTAGTCCACTATGTCCCACACCAATAATCACCACAGCCAGAAATTTCACTCCATTAAGCTGTACTTCATCCTGCTATTGTTTCTACCAGATTCTATGGTTCAGTTTAGGATTTCTCAGTTATCCAACCTTCTCAGAAAAGCCATGAAGGTCTTCAAGAGTGTTGAATATAACATGAGCTTTCTATTTTCTACTCTGTGTAGAACAGAGCTAAGTAATACCAGAATAAATACTGACATTACTCTGAAAGTTGAAAAGAGTGTCTATCTATACAAGATTAGGATATAGCTATTAGACAACAATTGATGTATCCTTCAGCTTAAAGCTATGAGGAACAAAGATAGATAGCTTGTTGCATAAGAACTTTGAAATCTTTCTTAGTTCCAGAGACAAATAAAAGTCTCAAGTTAATGAGAGAAAGTCATACCAGAAAGAGTTAGTTGAAAGGAAGAGAGAAATGATGGCATCAATGTTTTATTATTCAACAGCTTTTGTAAATGCTATGAACTAGCACTTCATCATATCATAAGCTTCTATAGTTGAGAACATATAAAGCTAACTACTGTATATGAGTTCTTATAAGTCTATATAAAAGTAGGTTTATTTGATAGCTCTTGACAAGAGCTTTCAAACAAGTCTAGAATAAAAGATATCTATTAAGTGGTTCACCTGCAAAAGTCTATTCAAGAAAATAGGCCTAAAATTATAAATAGATATCAAATACATTGATATAAATTCCAAAAAATAGTGTAATTACTTCTGTTTAAAAGGCCAAGTATGATTCTTGAGTATGAAAAAGAATTGACAAGCAGTTGCTGTGAAAAATATTAAACATTTTATTCTTTTTCTCTAGTTTTCTTGTCATCAATGGGCAAAAAGAAGCTCAAACAGAATATCTTAGGCCTGTGAAATCAGTCTCAGAACACTACTGAATTTGAAAAGGTTATCCAAAATGCTAGACATAAATGCATTTTTATCTCAAAATTTCATTATGAGCTTAATCCTATAGAAATAGTGAGTCTTCTGTAATATTGTTCTTTACTGCTTTAAACTCATATTTTAAATCTTTAATTCTTTCAACACTGGGAGTAGGTCAAGTATTAGTACAGATAAGTTCCAAAAGCCAACCTGAAGCAAGTAAAGACTACTGCAATCAATGCTATTAATATCTGTCCAGTTAATATTATTTGTTGATTTATTAATTAGTTATGGCATTTTATTAACCAATATCATGTTAGCTTAACAGAGAAAGCAGCAGCCTGGGCAGCTCATAAACAGAAGGGTCATTGTACTGTCTCACAAAGTATGATGATGATTCTTAGTGTTATTGTCAATCAAAACAATAGTAACTTGCTCAATATATAATATAAACTTTCTAAAATTTTATGAAAGGAACCAAAAATACATGGGAAAAACTTCAGAACTGTGTTTTTCAGCTCTTTTCTAGAATCTGAGTATGGCTCTAGAGTTTTGAAAAAAACTTATAACTAGTTATCAAGACATGAAACTAGTTAACTTTACTTATTCTTGACTGTAGATTGGAGACTATTACTGCATTGAGGGAATCAAGTGTGAGAAGTGGGTATGTCTGGATATCATCATCTGATGACATAGATGAAGTTAATAAAGAGGAAACAAGTGTGACATTGATACAGTATCACTTCATCTCACTATATCTAATCTATCAGGAAGATCTGATCAGTATTTCATTTCTCAAAGCATCTTTTACAAGACTTTGTCATTACCTTTCCAGTCTTGCCACAATGGGTTCTCTGACTGCTATAATATACCACACCACTGTCAAGATTTGAGAACACTGTTTTTGGCTGCTTCTTTGTTTTATTGAGTGTTGCTTTCTCATTCTGCTATAACAGGGTCATCTGTGCTCACAAATTACTACTTCTTAGCTACTTATGGCACTTTAACACAATCATGCTCATACTTTGCATCCAAAATAGTCTCCATCTTGAAACAAGCATCAATTACTAATTCTTCAAGGCTAACAAGATCAGATACTCAGCTTGACTATCTTTTCAAATATAAAGTTAGGACATAACAGTAAGAAACCCTCTAACTTACCAAGCTTCTATGCTAAGAGATCCCATTAAGACCTTATTGCAGTCCTTTCTTAATTGCTCCCTACTGCAATAAGTTTTAAGTCCTTGACTTGGTCATGTTCTCTTTAGCAATACTGTGGTGTTCTGCCTTTTGAGTATGGAATTCCAAAATAACCATATAAAACTACAAAAACTCAGCATATTTGAGACAAAAGAAGATTTCTCTTATCAATCTTTACTTTCACTCTTTGAATCTGACTCAAGTACAAAGTGGGCCAATTGCATTGAGAAACAATGAGAGAGTCTGCTTTCAAGGCTACTGAGGCCACTGCTGAATATTGATGAACACCAACTTCTTGTCAGCTGGCCTATGAGGTACTCTTGTACATTCCACTCCCTAATGACTAATTTACTTGAGCTCCAAGGTAAGTAAATACTATGAATCTAATGTTGAAAATGTCCAAGACATTTCTTTGCCACATTCTCCAAGAATTGATCTTCTCTTCATTGTTTTTGTTGGCTGTGAGGTGCTATTTTATAGGATTCCTGTTACACTAAATATAAGAGCCTCACAAAAGGGCCAGATAGTGTGGAGCCATGTTAGAACAAAATTTTGGATATGAATAATACCTCCCTGCCCTTGAGCAAGCAGGTGAACAGCAACAAGCTAAAGCAGACCAGCCTCTGCCAATGATCTACTGAGATTGTTTGCCTAAGGCACCATCAGCACATAATTATTTCAAAATTGATTTACTTTCACAAAACTATGCAAAGGACTGTACTAGATGTAAAAGAGTTTAATATACATGAGTAATGTAATACACATGTTCATTGCTCAAAGTGAGAGGACAAGAGCAACAAAGATTGAACCCAAATTTTCTACTTATTGCCATGTAACAAGTGAGACAAAAAGCGTGATGAGTGAGACATGGCTAACACGTCTAGAACACCAGGTTGACAATAGTGAGATGTTGCAACAAGCAAACGGGGTGATAAGATCCTCTACGCCATGAGTGCCACACACCTCAGGCGAGAAGCTAAGAGGTCTGCAGAGGAACCGTCGCGAGCAAGGACCCCCAACCTTTCTACTTCTCGATCCTCCAAATCAAAGTAGCCAGCCACACCGGACAAGTGTGCAATCTGACAGACAGCTGCATGCAGCCTGAGGTATTTGGGACTAGGGAGAGGGAGATGGGGATCAGTGGATGTGAACGTGATAATGTGAGCAGGTGGAAAAGTCATGAGAGGGGCAACTCCGGGATCCAACACACGGACTCGATAGGTATTATTCTGCAAGGGAATTAGAATCAGGGCATGCAAAGAAGTTATGGGTGGAGCACTCACTGCAACCTCTTCAAACCATAAACGGAGGTCGTCAAACATTGAATGCAATTCCTCATTCATTGTAAATCCATTTCCAAGGTGGTGAATATTCGCACCATCAAGCTCAGAGAGGACATCGATACACCTGAAATTCTCAATGATAGTCCATACATTTCCAGCGTATTTTTTCTGAAGTATGTCGAAAGATTAATAAGATAATGTGAATAAAAAATGGGCTCACCTTCTTCTCGGCTGGATCATCTGCGTTGAAGGACCAGTTGGTCGAAGGGGGGAAGATGTGGCAGTAGTGGGTACCGGTACGAGGGGGAGGGTTTTGGTGCAGGTTGTACCTCTGTAAGTCTGCCGGTCCCATGGACGTGAAGCTTAACGCATCTGTCCAACCTGTCACGACGCAGCGATAGTTGTCGCGTTTTAATGCCTCCGAAGGGACAATGTCAATGTTGCCGTCGCAATAGAGAATTTGTTGCCATACTTACTGACTTTTTTGCACTTCGGTGATCCTTCGGAGCTGGTTCCACCGCTTCGCTAAAGAAAGCACTGTGCATCTCAAATGAAGGTCGACTAGGGTGCTCCGATGGAACTGGGGTACGTCCTTTGCTTCGTCGAACTGGAAAGAAGATAAAGCGGACGTTGGCGATTGAGCACAAAGGAGGACTTACAAAGTCGGATCAAATGATCAATATAAAGCTGGGACAGACTCTTCATCTTCTCAAAGTCAGCGTTGCAAGCAACGACCTCGTTGGCGACAACTCCGCTTGCTTCGGCTGGGAGCTCCCGAATCAGATATCCCAGACAGCGAGCAGGGACGAGGGTGACATTATCGGCGGCGGCGGCAGTCTCCATCATCAAACATTGTTCATAGGCATCATGGAAGGGCGCCTGGGTGGAGGGATCGTACGCATTGGGCGGAAGGGGTTGATTTTGAGGGTACATGGCTGCCATGGTACTGTCTAGGAAGTGAATATAGTAAGATGAAGGAGTAAAGAAGTGTTGAAGCTCGTTTTGTGCCTGTGTTTTCGCAGCGGATATCGAGAATCTGATTGTAGTACGAGTCATGAGTACTTGTTCGACTGACATTGCGAATTTGCTGTTTGTTGTTGTTAGATTCCATTTCTCAATTCCATAGATAGTCATACTTTCGCACATCTCAAACTCCGCTCTCCCTCGTAGTTTATCGTGTTTAAACTGAAGTTTACTCGAGTCCAATGCGATCCGCCTAAAACTCTCTGGGAACACACGTCACACCCCCTTTGCTTGTTCTGAACAAGAAGTACTCTCATCCACAAGTCGATCCGTTCGCTTGTCAGCTGTCCCACAGCGCTCCCTGTGGATCCCCTCTCGTTGGGTGGGAAACATTAACAAATGAAGGTCCGTCAATTTCGATAGCGTCCTCAGTACCCTCCTCCAGTCAAAGAGAACGTTGGACGTGTGAGACCGACTGTGACCATGAACAGCCGGGTCTTACAGAGCTGAAAAGGCTCAGGGAGAATGCCGGAGAGCGTGAGCAGGAGAGGGAGAGGGATAAGGGCCAGAGAAGGGAGAATCTGCGAGACAGGATAGGAGGGTTGGGAGGGATGAACTGGTGGAATTGATATTGAGGAAAATTCGACTCTCAGATTCGAGCCGACTAATAGCAATACTACACCTCGCCAAATACGTAATGAATCGCTTACACAACCTGTCCATCCAACGCGCGCTCAGTCGCACACACACTCTCTCCACCATGTCTGGCCGACCAGCGGGCAAACTAGATCTCTCAGTCTACAACTATGGTGCCATCTCGTTTCTCGTTCTCACAGCTGACCGTTCAGTACTCCCACGACGAGACAAAAAACCAGATGGAATGCCAACATCACTGGTGGGGCGTATAGACCCTAAAGAAACGGGATCGAGAGTTGAGCGAGCGGTGCCGAAGGATTTGGAGAAGAAGAAAAGGGCTGTGGCTGCTGCTCAGGAGGGTGGTGAGAAGAGAAAGGGGGGATGAGAGGGTGGTGCAGGTGCGGTGGGAGGATTCGGATATATGGATATGGGGAGGTTGACGTATCGACCCCGGACGGTGGAGACGAGGGAGGTGTATGAGATGATGTCGTCTGCTGTGCATACTGTTCTTGGACATCAAGTGCAGGATGTTGTGCAGAGTGTTGCTGATGTAGTGTTGGAAACGCTCAAGGAGGAGTCATTGAGTGTAACGATGGAGTTACACCGTGAGAATGACATAGTAGAATCTTCGCTTAATAGCAGGCGAGATGAACAAGCACAGCTACACTCTGTTTTAGGAGAGAGGCGAAGACTGCCTCGTCCTATCGAGTGTTTTAGGCTCGATTACCGGAGCGCAGTTTGCACAACTGTTGAATTTGTCGAAGAAGGTCACGGACTATAATGCGGATGACAAGGTTATGACCGAGGAAGGGCTCGTTATTGCAAGCGAAGAACGCGACAAGGGCCGAAAAGCGGAAAATGACATTGTTTCGCCGCACTCGATCGACAGTTCAACGATAAATCTCAGAAATCTATCCCGACCCGGTGGCCGTCGCAGACAAGGCTGGCTCTGTGCTCACCATTCTCGGCTCCGAATCGAGTCTCTGTGACTGTGAAACCAGCTCACGGAGCTGTTCAACTATCAATCCCACCACATCATCTAAGTTTTCATGTGATGCCATTGTCTGGTGCACAAAACTCATGCGGAGTGATGCTGATGAGCGCGTCAACATCGGAGTGGCCATGCGTGAAAAGGGAGTTGGATGGATTCTACGCGAGCTGGCTGGAGATAAGCAGACGAAGGAGTCGAACACTATGGATGTCGATGAGACCAAGTCCGGGGTTCCCAAGACCGCTACTCTTGCTCCTAGCCCGACTGTTCAGCCGAAACGCGTTCTCGATCTCGAGACCATGGCCTTCAGCTTGGGAAGTCATCTGATGTCGAACAAGAAAGTCAAGCTCCTCGAAGGCTCGTTCAAGCATGCGAAGAAGGGCTCCGAAGGAATTCATGTTCTTGCGTCCAAGTCCGAGCCCGTCACCGACGCCGAGCTCGTTGTTATTCCGCCTCTTCCTGCGTGGGCTCGTGAAGCCTTCACTGTTCCTCGGCTTAACCGTGTCCAAAGCAAGCTTCACCCCATTGCATTTGGTACCGACGAACCCCGAGTGGTGTTGGAAAGGTACGTTTTTTCGCAAGTACCTTATTCTTTGACTCATGATTTTTTCTAGACCAACATTGCTATGCTCACGGTTCTCAATGAGCATTCCAAGTGGCGAAACGAGGAGACCGGCAAGTTTGACCTTGACGGGTTCAAGATCATCTACATCGCTCCTATGAAGGCCCTCGTCCGGGAGATGGTCGGAAACTCCCAGGCCCGCCTCAAGGTTTTCGGTATCAAAGCTGGCGAACTCACTAGTGATTCTCCAAGGGTAACCCTATTTGCCGAGACACAGAGTATTGTCACTACCCCCCAGAAATGGGACGTTATCACCCGAAAGAGTACCGACACTTCCTACACCAACCTCGTCCGCCTCATCATCATCGATGAAATTCATCTTTTACACGACAATCGTGGTCCTGTTCTCGAAGCCATCATCACTTGTACGATTCGATGGATGGAACAGACAAACGAGTACGTTGGACTCGGTCTTTCCGCTACCCTCCCCAACTACCAGGACATTGCCACCTTCCTCCGCGCCAATGAGAAGAAGGGCTTGTTCTATTTCGATGTGTTGTATGATACGTTGGTGAAAGGGTGATTATCATGAATCATCAAGAGTTGTAGTATTATTTGAGTTTGTTAAATCAGCAGTTGCCAATTGAGAGTTAGTTTGTGTTGAGGTTGGCAGATAATTTGAATATAGAGATTGTGCTTGGGACAGTTAGGACTAGGAATAAGGTAGTTCAGCAGTTGGGATACACATATATATATGGTCTTCTTTCCTTTCTCTGCTTTCAAATGCTGACATCACTTTTCTCCAGGTATGTCTGAATGCTCAATGTCTGAATGCTCAAAGACCCAGGCTTATACGGCGTCTCCATTGACTATCAAGACGAATCCGATCCAGGTTTAATCCGAAAGCGAGTCAACATCATCCACTCCGCCGCAGCCCTCGAAAGAGTACTGAATTAGGGAAAATCGCGTCGCATTAGGGTAGACGACATCCAGAACTGTCACCTTTATGTAAGCCGTGATAGGCGCCCAATTTGGTATGTTTGGGCGCTTAAGCGCAAGCCGGTCAAGAAACTCAGGAGAATTTCCCATAAATGGCCCATTAATGGTTACCTGAGGGCCGGATACAGTGTGCTATGGACATACTGGCTTCAGTTTGCAGTATTGCCTCAGATTCCTTTGCAGATAAATGATTGTGTTGATTGTTGATTACTAAATCTGAGTGACTAAGCAAGTGGTAGCCCAAATCTGGCAATAATATATCATGTGATTCATTACATAAGCAGCAAAATCCTTTGTCTCAACAACATGCCCCTGCAGTAAACTATTGTCAAAACAATCAAAATGATAATTGGAGTAACTTTTGGGAGAAGGGAAAAAATTGAAATAAAAAATCAACCAGAGTATGTGTTCAGAAAATGTTTTCTGGCAAATGTTCTTTGTGAGTCCTAGAAACACTTTTAGAAGCTCAATTATGGACAGATTGAGTTGTGCTGTCACTATTGTGTTCAACAATGGGGAGAAAGTCTGCTTACATAACAAGTGACAATTCTGGATGTCATCTATCTTATTATGTAATGTATAATGTATTATAATAGACATTTGAAGCCTATGATATTGAGTTTAGAGTTGCTTAGAGTTTTTGCATTGAGTAATAGGTTCAAGTTGCTTTCTGTTAGATAGGAGGTGAGTGCATTAGCTGCTTTTTATTTGAGGTTTGTGTGCTAATTTTGGTGTTTGAAGTTGTTGGAGAGAGTACTGATACCAATTAAGGAGAGCATAAAAGAGCCTGTGGTGAAGATTAATGTTTTGCTGCAAGTGCATATTTTGTAGTTGACCTTGTTACAGATATGGTTTTTATATAACAGTCTGCTGGGTAGTATGTTTGTCTCTCTCTCCATCTTCATTCTTCAAATCTGATTCAACTTGATATAGTATTCTACAAGCAATGTTCAAGATATGCTTGAAATACAAATAGGCTATACCAACTAAAGTGGTCTTAGAATTATGTAAGATGGTCAAGAAGAGAATGTGGGGATCTATGATGCTCTTGAGACAGTCTAAGGGTATACCAGTAGAGATTATTAGGAAAGCTGAAGGAAAGCAATTCATATGTTTTTGTTTTTTCTATTGCAGCATTTGGGGTCTGATATAACTCTGTTGATATAGCCATGGTATAGATATCTGACACTGCCAGAGATTAGAGAGTTGACTGAGATTTAGAATGCCAGTAAGCTGGTGTATCAACTGATCTATAGT
Source organism: Leucoagaricus sp. SymC.cos (assembly GCA_001563735.1). Taxonomy (NCBI): domain Eukaryota; kingdom Fungi; phylum Basidiomycota; class Agaricomycetes; order Agaricales; family Agaricaceae; genus Leucoagaricus; species Leucoagaricus sp. SymC.cos. Next base: position 195,753 of record KQ962022.1, read on the forward strand.
TTCCTAAAGCTTCTGTGAGTTTTGTTTTTTAAACTTTGGAGGAGGAAAAGCTGATGACATTTATATACAGACTTCAAGCTCAAGCTCAACTGATTACACATTCATTACTCCTCGTCAACCTTTCTATCATCCAGATTCTGTGCAAGCCCACCCCCATGCTCTTTCTGTGCTATTATCTGGGTTAGCATCTCCTTCTTACTCACAGCTGGTCCTTAGATCCTGTAGATTTTCTTCTGTGCTAGGGTCATGCTGTATGTGCCCTACTGCTCTTTTCAGTCAGGTACTTTCTTGTGCCTGGCTATCTCTATTATGTGTTGAGCTGGGGTGGTAATGTACACTCTCTGCTTCTCTCTCTTGCTACCACCTCCTGTTGAGCTCTGCTCTGGTGTTGATTGAGCTTTCCACTGGCCCCAGTGATCTGTGTCATACATGGGCCATGTATTTCTTCAAAGTCCCATCAGGGTCCTGTTTTGTGGGTCAGCTTAGTCAGCTGGCCTTATTTTCAGTTAAGTGCTTTTTATGCTTGACTATCATCTTTCCTTCTCTTGGGCCAGCTCTCTAACCTGCCCACTTTAGCTTTGGCATTACCCTATAAGCATTAGAGTCATCTCTCTGTATTGAGTTAAGGCTGTGCCTCCTCCACCTTCTCTTCTCCAAGAAGTTGTAGCATTGCTCCTCCATTCTATTGCCTGTAGGCTGTGGCAACTCCATAGCCATTTCTATTAGGATAGGCACCTCTTGAGAGAGCTCTATGTCCTCTCCCTGCTCACTGTCAAAGGTGGTGAGCAACCAATTATTCCCTCACCTGTGACAAGTCTGTGTTGGATGTTGTTTTCAAGTGGTAGTTGGGTTGACCCCTTCCAACCTGAATATTACCTAGTACTGTTTATTTGGCTGGTGGCTGGAGGGATAGGAATGTTGAAATCAAGTTGGGATAGATGTTTTTCATTGTAGCTATGCTCTGATTTACTTAGTCTGGCTTGAAGACATATATCTATTATAGTTCCCAGACATCTATAACCTAGGTGCAGACTGCTATTGAGCCCTATATTATAAATTTATAATTTTTTTAAAAAAAAAAGACAGTTACTTTGACAGTGGCTCTGACAAATCACAGTATAAGGAGCTATGTGAATCTATTAGGTAGAAGTATCAGAATTGCAAAGTATGTCTGTAATATCCTCTTCTTGAAGTGTTAGCAGACTATCAATTTTAGACCCAAATTGACAGTATTATGGAAGAAGGAGATAAAGCTGTTGTGAAAGTATATTATATTTTGTGGCATCTTGTTCAAGATATCTGACTTATTACTGTAAGACATGACAACATCTACCCTTAAATTCAAGTTTTTTACTATAATAACCATTTTGATAATATATACTCTGTAAAGTGGTTGATGGTAACCTATTGCAGAATAAGACCTTAGTAGTGAATTTCACCAGGAAGTACCTGTTCTCTGGAGAAAGGATATGCATGGTCAAGACAAAGATGACTTCAGTTAATTAGATTTAGTTAAAATTTAAATGTAGATTGTACTTGAAAGTTTGCCTACTTGAATACAACAATATGTCACTTCAAACAGGACAGGAATTTCTGGAATGCTTTAGTGGCAAGCTGGTCAGTACCCAATAACTTAGTGCTCATATAAATAGCTAAGTGTCCTTGAGTGCAGCAGCTATGTATTTTGAATAGAACCTTTTGACTCAACACAACCTCAACAACTACTCTCTAAACTTCACACCACTTTCACTTCCTATCTTGTCAATCAAGGTTTAGTCAACTGATACTATCTGGACAACTATCTATATACAAGGCCTAGATGTATGTATATCTATATTCTACATTAATTTTGCATTCCTTTATATAACTCTCTATTTACAGTGCAATTCTAGTTGCTCACAGTATAGCTACATGACCTTACAGCTTTGACAAATAGCTCAACTTGACTATCCAAGTCTAAAAATCCTTTTGTAGAGCAGATACTTATCTCTTCAAGCTATGACTGCCTTGCCTATCATCATCAATGATATTCACAAGTGCATCACCTCCATAAAAAGACAACTCAGTAATCAACTTCACTATTCTCTCCTTGATAATAATTAGTACAGTTACATATAGCTCAGCACCAGTCTTATTATGTAGCTTATCAAGATGTGGGACTAACTATATCAACATGTCATCTTCTATCTAATACATCTGCTGTCTGTTCATTCTAGCATTCTTGATAAACCAGCTGAGATCATCCTATATAATGCTGATGACAAATAGCTCAATAATGTCTTTGTTGAGCTTGAAGGATAAAGTAGCTTTATATATCATATAATGACTAATGGCTTGAATGAGTGAGATAGAGAGTGGAAGGACAAGCTAGTTAAATAACTCACTGTAATAGTTACTGCTAAATAAAGCTAAAATATCCTTATATTCAGCAAAGAGACCTACTTTATAGCAAGCAAATAAAAAGTTGAGGCCAATCAGTGGAGATAGCAAATAGTGTCCAATGAAGAGCTCAGAGGCAAGTCTTAGTTGAGAAAGAACTAGTTAACATCATAATTTAGATTTTTTTTAAAAAAAAAAAAATTATAAATTTATATATCAGTACATAGTAGCAGTCCAGTTACAATAACTATAATAGTATGCTACAATTACCCTACAGAAAACTGAAATTTCCTACAGCTCAGCTAAATATAGCAGCCTTCACTGAATATAGGCCCTTTCTATACCCAAAGGTGGACAAAGAGCAGGTAGAGACCATTGCTCCCAGCACTATATACTGTAGACACAGAGTACTAAAGCAAGACTAGCACAGCCCCTATTAGCAGCCAATACCAGATCCTTCAGAGCACAAAGGACTCCAGAAAACACAGTGACTGCCAAAAGGTGGCTATGCTATTATTATTCTCCAAGAAGATACACAAAGGAGAATGCTCTAGAGTTTTTCTTGTAAAAAGAAACAAGCTCCTCCCAACACTTAGAGAAGCATCATGGATCACCAAAGTTGGTACACTCAGTTAATACATGTTTATGAGTTTGCAAACATGTAGATCAACAAGGATAAGAATAATCAACAGAGAACTTAAAATGACATCTAAACTCTCTGATAGGTCTATAGTTGAGAACCACCTAGCATACCCATGCACAAAGTAGGGAATCATGCAAAGACTTAAGCTATGTACTCCTGGAGAGGTAAGTAGGTATCAAGCATTTGCCCTTCAGATCTGAGAGGTATAGAAAATCTCTCCCAGAGGAGCTCATAGAAGCAAACTACTTAGTTCACTCCTCACAACAGGCTTGAGCCTCAGCTGTATATAGATAATTAAGAGTGGTGAAGAGACATGCCTCTACCAACTCTTGTACTGCAGAGTCTATAGTAAAGTAATAGACTATGTGATGCAATGGCTACTCCAAAGAGAAGTGAATCTGTACAAAAGTAAATATGCAGAAGGGATCTCTCTTAAGCCATGTAGCAAGACAATGGCAGACAAGCAAGGCCTGGGCCTGCCTACTACCAACAGAAGGGTCTACTATATAGTGAGCAGATGCTGAATGATCAGTGAACAAAACAATATGATAAATATCTTCAATTCAAAGATACTTCATCCTCTATTCAACTAAATAAGAAGTAAAGAACTAATATATATTAGCTGGAAATCCCTGTCTAGACAAGATGGCCATGAGCATCTCATGATTCAAAGATAAAAAGAACTGAGTGATATCAAAAGTGACAACACTCATCTTAAGATCTCTAGTCCATCTAGCCTTAACCAAGTGAGTAAGGAACAAACCAGCATTCTCAGTCAACCTCTGCTGAATCCTGCCTAGCTGATTGGAATGAAAAACACTATACTTGATACTGTCAAACTGAAGATGTACAGAAAGCATCTTCTCAATAAGCTTTCTAATTATATTAAGTAGAACAATTGGCCTATACAACTTGGGTATTGAATAAGAGGGTTTACTGGACTTAGAAATAACTATAGAAACTGACTCCTTAAAATGAGTGAGCTAGCACCTGATAAAAAGGCAAGTGTTGGCCAGTATGAAGAACTTTCTGAAGATGACATCATCTATGAAAATCTCTTTCAAATAGATCTATATAATATGGTCTGGACTAGATGAAGAGTGTAAAAAACATGCAACAAGCACCTCCTTCACTTTCAGGACAGAGAAAGGGACCCAGTCCTGCTTCAGCAGCAAGGCCAGCTCCTCCAAAATAGTGATATCATAAGACTGCTCTAAGACAGCATTATATGTCTGATTAAGTGCCTTTTACAGAATGTCTATATTATAGCATAACTCTCTCTCATGCAAGATAGCCTCATATAGCAGAAGTTAGTGGGGTTTCACCCAGGCCATAAGGTTCCAAGATATTATGATCAATAGAACTTCATTTTTATATTTGGATAATGACATCATATTTGATCCAAACATGTGTTGGGACAAGCCAAAAACCAAAATAATGCATTACAATGCATTGTAATATCCCACTTGACTCTGAGCTACCTTAGGGAATTATAATGCATTTAAATACATCAGTAACAGCATTATATGTCATTATAATGCCCAGAGGGTGCCCACTCAAAAATATTTGAAAGATGTTATTTCTGCTGACTAATCAAGTTGAAACTCCATTCCCAGGGCATTATAACCTGCTAGAACTCCAAAAGTTAGCTACAATCCATTAGAACTGAAATAATTCAATATAACTGTTTTTGGGATTTTCTAACATGCTTATCTTTTCTTCTAATAACTCTATGTTTGACTCATACTTCTATTTCTGATCTATTCCCTTATTTATCACAGATCTCTTCTAGATATGTAGTATATATCTGCACTTTACACTTCTTAATGCCTGACTATGCTAAGTATTGATTCTTAACTATACCTCATATTCTGTAGTTCTGTTCTACACTCTCATCAATTCTTACCTACTCTCTAGACCAAGTCATTGTCTATAGATGGTAGTATAGAATTTGTATATAAGCCTGATATATTAGTAGAAATAACTCCAAGTTATATACTAGTTTATATTGTGTATAAACCTCTTGTGTGAATATCCTAGTTGAGCTCTTATCAGTCACTCTCTTAAACTCTACTTGTGTTAGCTTATATCAGTGTGTAATACATTACATGCCTACTTTTGCATGTTACACTCTACTTAATGCCAGACTCTTGTTAGTTAAGTATGTGGCAAGGCCCACCAAGTCTTACAGATAGGCTGGGTAGCAATAATATAGGTATATAACTTTCTTTACAAACCTTTGTGTGTATCATACTTTAGATTCCATAGAGCTCTACACCTTATCACTAGGTAACCCTATACTGCAGGCTCTATGCTTTTTTTCACTAGACTCCCTGCACTGATCAGCTCTATACTCCATTGCTAGGCTCCTGATCATAAGTGGACTCTATGTCACAGTTACTAGACTCTCCACACTATTCTTGTCTTTACAAGAGAGTCTGTCCAACCTTTAACTATTTCAGGACATAAATAAGAGTTAATAATTTGACACACCTCTGCTAAGTCCCTGCCATCCTACACACTCTGCACCTCACTGTAGAAGAAGTCAAACTGAGATCACTGACTTATCCAAACTAAATTTATTTTTCTGCACTACTTTATTCTTCCACTATTGCCTTCTTTACCCACTCTAACTCCTTCTCATCTTCTTGGACAACTACTTCAACCTCTGACTCTATACTATTTAACCATCTAGATACTGTGTGTCTTACTTCACAATACTATCTTGACCCTCATCTCTATCACTTATATGCTCCACCTCCTCAGAAGCTTCATACTCCTCTACTTCAGAACAAAGAAAAGTAGCCAGAGAACATCAAAAGAATTCTCCACCACCCAGTTTATCATTAGAAGAAACTGCTACCCAATTGACCACTTATACCACTTTATCTTCCCCTGAAGCCTCACCTAAACTTCCAGGCATCCTACCATCCTTAGACCCATCCACAATTGCTTCCTCTAGTAAAGAAAAAGGAAAACAAACTTCAGAGTCAACAGAAGTAGCCTTATCACAAACTCAGCTCATACAACTCACCCCAGTCAAAGAAGAAAGATTTGAACAAGCTAAAGCAAAGATACAACAACAAGATATTGCCTAGCTTAACAATACTATCATCTTCTACAATAATAAATCAGTCAACAACACTCTCAATAACCTCAAATCAACTCTCTATGAGTTTCTCATCTAACAATAATCATTTGTCATAGATGAACTCTTTAACATCACAAAACTTGATCTTGAGACAGTATAAACAAGGTTTTACAACCTCAGACTCCAATCTCACAAAAACCCACTCAATCTCTTTAAACTCTCTATATACAAAGCCCTTGAAACTAGAGAATCTATTCTCAATCCCACCTCCAGATTACTGTCAGACTCCAGACAATCTACCCTTCCCTCACTTCTGTCACAATCTATAAATCACACTCCAAACTTGTCAAGAACACCCTGAACCTCATCTCCACCATTTGTCAGGAATCTAACTAGAAACACATATGTGCCACCTCTAATTCTGCAAAATAGCACACCCACAACCAATATATCTAACATGGCAATAACAACTCCAAAATGACCTAAATTCAACACTCTACCAACATTCCTTAGAAACCTAAAAGATTATCAATAATAGAAAGAAGCTATTAAACTCTATATCTCAGCAAATACTATGTTATTTAATAATACTGCCAGCAATATCAACAACACAATTGCTGTCCTATAGATTCTATCCTACATAGATAGACTAGCAGTATCATGGAAATCCACTTATATCAAGACTAATTCAACTGCAGCTGCAAACTTCATGTCCATAGCCTATAACACATTCTGGACAGAGATAGACATCTCGTACCAACTGGCTAGCACTCAAGCTGATGCTCTCAATTGTCTCTCAATATTTTCACAAGGAAACTGAGACATTGAACTCTATATCTCTGAATTCTGCTCCTTGGTCACACAGACCAGAATTACTGGAGACATAGAAAAGGTCTACTATTTCAAAAATGGGCTCTACTCAAAAATTGCATATAAAACCATCTCACAGAACCCTATGAACACCCTTGATGCTTGGATCACCACTGTCTGAGCATAGGCTCAAGTTGTTAAGATGGAAGAAAGCTATCTTGTGAGAAATGCTGGACATTTCAGAAGACACTAAACAGGTCAATGTCAAAAATATAAATCATCAAATTTTTTAACTCTGATTTATAGACTGAGTCTTCTGTCTTGCTCCTCACTGCCACAGAAAGACCCTATAGCAATGGACATTGATGCTATCACAGAAAAATTGATAATATCCATCTAAAAGTAAATAAAATATTCTTTGACCAAAATATCAACTCAGAATCAGAAGACAATGAATTGACTTTCCAAGAACAAGTCAAAGCTGCTGCCAAACAGCTGGTACAAGAATACCTCAATGCCATATTCACTGATAAACAGAAATACAACTAAAATTCAGAAAGTTACTTTTATTGTCACAAACAAGAACACTGAGCTGCCAAATGTCTTCTATGATATGGGCAGTATTTTGTGCAATAAATAATTTCCTAACTTTAGTCCATTTGTACACAAATTCCAGTACTTTCTCTTCACTTGAGATCTCAAATTTTCAACCTCTGGTCATCATGACTACACAATTTCTGAACTTTGTTAGCCATCCATCCTCAAATTTGAAGAATTGCAACTGCACAATCAGAAAATGGAACTTCTTGGCCCATGACCTCTCAAAAATATAAACTTGAGCCAACATGATGTCAAAATATCTAAACTTGATTGAGTATAAGATGAGAATTTGAAAGCTGCAAGACCACACATACAACAAACTCAAATTTCACTCAATAAGGGCAGGGTGCTCATGTCAGGATCATCTGAGGCTGAATTCTTCCCCATATATCCATAGATCAGAGGAGGACCCCAACAACTCTAAATCATAAACACAAAACAAATATTATTATAAGAGGCCAACCATGGGTTAGTCATATTCATGAGAGGGCATGAACATCTGTTGGTAAGATCTCATACCTATTCCCAGTGTTACTTAACTCAAGTACAATGCTTTATAAATTCAGCAAGATCAAGCTTACATTAATATACAGCAACAAAATATACAACAGTACAGTAGCAGTCGACTTGTCCAAGATTTATGATACTTCTAGAGGTGACCAACATGTTCATCTATGAATTCCTTTGCCCACTTTTCCAGCTGCTTTGATGCCTTTTGTGTACCTGCATAACCTTGGACCCTGTCCCTCCATTTCGTAGCTGAAAGGGGGCTTTTAAAATTAGACACTGATCCTGCCTTCTTGAAGATTGAATGAATGCACTTGTCATGCAGCTCCTCAAGTTGTAGTGTCCAACATCCAATATCCATACCACTGCCTTTGAAGGTCTCAACTGATGGAAACCAGGAACATTGTGTGAACTGTTCTCCAAATCCTGAAGAGCAAACTAATAAGAAAAGGCTGATCAATCTATAAACTAAACTCATCTGTGTAGCATTTATACATCCCACATAAAACATCATACTCATCTGGTGTCAGGTCATCATCAACATACTCTATTCCCTCCATGTCCATGACCATAAACAGGCAAGCTGGATCATCATGCAAACCTGCTGGTCCCCTGATTGCTTCTGAAGAACTCATGTAGTCAAGTCCAATATGCCACACAAATCCCCCATGAAGCAATGCTGCACATGCATGTCGCAATGACATCACTGATTGACATTGACTCTGGTAGAGCTCATAGTTGGCCTGCTCAAAGGTGTAGTCCTTGGTATGCCAAGAGACAGTAGATGATCCTCTTCTCTCTGGAGGTGAGGAGGCAAGTGTGTCTTTGCACTGCAATGTTTGAAAGGGAATACCTCAGCTAATTAATTCCATGGCCACTGCTTCCTCACCCATGTTTTCATCCAGTTGACATACAAAAAGTGCTGATGCTGCTGTATATACAGCAAATTTCCAAGGTACTGTTTCTGATGGTGAATCAAACATAAATAAATGATGCTCCTGGTTCTTGACACTTCGAATTGATAAGACTCACCTGGAAAACTGGATTGTTTTCCAATTGTCAGTGGCAATGTCCCAGAGGTTGTCAATAGGTTTGACCATCATTGTCTATGACACAAAGCTGCATGCAAGTTTTGTGCACATCTTTCCCAATGCAGTAGTGAAGAAGCCACTATCCACAGTCAATCTAGGAAGTCCAAGCACATCTGCAAGACATTTGACGTCTTCATGGGTCACAGAGTCAGTGGTGGAAGTAGGAGGTGGAATTGGGAGTACAAATCCAAAGTGTGCTGTGAGGAGTTCTAGCACCTGAGATTGAGCTTGTTTGGCATCAATATTACATATGTGTTGTGCATTCAAGAAAGACTTCATAGTTGTAGATGATCCCAAATCCTGTGTTGCCTCCAATTCAGCCATATCTATCTGGTTGAAGCCTGAAGATGTCAACTCCTGAAATACACTCTCAAAAACCACAGCCAAATGTCCTTCACCAGATTCTTCATCAGCATCTAGTGGTTGAGTTGGGTCTTCGAGAGGAGGCCAACAATTCCACTCATTGAAGAACAAATCATATTCTTTCAACCCATAATGTGAGTATTCCATGAGGGTGTTGACTTGATCCTCTACAGGAACAGGCCTTGGCCCAAACACACCTGAAATGCTCCACTCCCAAATGTACACAGTTGCCTTCCTTGTTGGGTTGACCACTTCCCTCTGAAGCTGCCTTGCCCATTCCTCAGTTCTCTCTCTCATCACCATTTGCTGATTTTGTTTTGCTCGTCTATCATTAAATTCTCTCCAGCTCTTGAGCATAATGCATTGCCTTTCTTTTTCCTCCTCAATGATACACTGATCACAGAGAGAGTAGGATTCATCTTCATGATATGTAACTGAGCTACCAGCACTGATTGGGTCAAAACTCTCAGGCATTGGGCTTGTGTCCAGCAGCTCATTTATATAGATGCTATTCAGAATAAAGGGAGTATAGGAATCAATAGTGCTAACATTCACAAGCTGCTCAGACATTGGTCAGATCAGCAATGAGTTCCATTCATCATCCTCCCATGCTCCCCAATGATACCACACAGGAATATTTTGCTCAATGAACCACGATATGTGAGGCTGAGTTGGTACATTGCAAGGATGATGGAGAAATACTCCTGCCTGGTCTATGTCCCAGAAGCTGTGTAAAAGAGGAGTACAGTGGAGAACGTCGATTTCTTTTTGCTTGGGCTGTAGATGAGTAACAGCCTGGATGTACCATTCAGGTGGCGTAATTCCTGTAATACCTTGTGTAGTTTTTCAAGTCATCTAGTATAATAATCCAATCCACATTGAAAACCAGTCTCTTGACTCCTTAATGTGCACAAGCGCTGCACACTCAGTCTCATGACCACAATCATACTTCCAAGCATAAGCTGGGAAAGGGCACATATAGTCCAGGCAGTTCACTTCACCGAGATATTTTGTTACTTCACACAAGAGTTGATCAATAGTAAGCCATATATTTAATTGCTGCCCATGAAGTTGATAGCCCTCCATAGGAGAGCGACAAAATACATGTTTAGGGATAGTGAGGAGGGAGTCAAACCACATGCCTCCATAAGGTACAGGATGCTGAGGCACATAGGATAACCACTCAGTCTTCGAACTCCACCATCACGGGTGCTGGAAATTGGCAGCTGTTGAGATGCCTGGCATAAATAAGACATTGACAAGCTCAGATGGTGGCAGGCCAGGGTTGCGATCAGAGTTGGGAGAAAAGTATATCTCTCCACGATACTCCCAGACATGGCCTGGCATAAGAGGAGGGAGCGGATTGTTAGATGACTGATCGAATGGTTTGAGAATAGAGACACCAAAAATATGTCTCTCAAGGAGCGGTGTTTGTGGGTGAATAAGAACGTGAGGATGGGAGTGAGCAGGGAATGTGAAAGAAGTGGGCGATAGTCAATAGACCTGATGTCATTGAGATCCAGGATTCCAGGCACTCCAGGAATCTCTTTCACTCTCAGGCAGCCAGGGAGATTCCCAACAATTCCATGTACTCAGATGATCAGTCACTGCAAAGTCAAATAAGACTCGTCAATTGGGGCTTTTCCCAAAGAATGAACAAATTAACATCACAGTGAACAGAGCGATGCCTATGTGAGGTGTAGGTCACCACCGAGGTCACCACCATAGTAACCAGTGCATGGAGTTGGATGACTCACCTAATCCCAACCCACAGTATCTCCTATGAGAGCTCAGACTGTACGAGAAGCTGATGCAATATGTGATGTGAGGCAATAGTCCTGCGTTTGTGAGTGTCAGTGCACATATGTTGTGGGGTGTGAATGGACTCACTGTAAGGTAGGTTTGATGAAATGTTGGCACAGATGACAAGACATGTAAAAGTAGAGTCAAAGTTAGGTGCTAGATATTTGTGTCAGAGATGTGCACTTACTGAGCTCATGATGGCAAATGTTGAAGAAGGACGTTCACCTCGAGCATGATCTGAACTTCTCATTCAGAATCTCCCTTGATTAATGCCCATGCTTGAGGTCATGTGCCTTTGTTGAGTGGGTGTCTGATTGTGCATTCTGTTTCTCCCCTATTCATTACTGTTTTCCCACTGTCACATACCACCACCACCACCACCACCACCACAGTTTACATCCATGACCAAGCCCTTAGCTACCACTAAGCAACACCTGACATGACCCCATACACTGACCACTGGCCGTTGACTATCGGCCACTCAAATTGTGTTCATGCTAGATGATAACAGGCTCCAACCAACCACCTTCCATGGGTTCTCGTTGATTCTCTGGAGAGCCAGGGATGAAATGAGTTTGTCTGGGATGGTTTGCTGAGGCCCCTGTCACTCCTCTAGGTACCTCAGATTGCTGAGGCACTTGAGAGCTATGGATGCCTCAATCTATGAATATCTCAAGCTCTTGGCAATGTGATGGGAAGCAGCCTGCATCTACCTTTCTCTGAAGAACATCTCCTCTGGCATTTGACAATGTCATATGTTTCGCTTATGTGACCCTTGATCCCGACATTGGTCCCTAACTCCGCTTTCTCAAATTGGATGTTCATCCCCGTAAGTAGTGTACATGATTTCACTATGATTTAACTAAATCTTCTGTTGTTAGAATAATGACTGAAGGTGGTTGATTGTGACAGCTAAAGCTGATCTGCTTTCGGTGTACATTTAGCACTGATAACCAACAGTGAGTTGTTCGCGGTACACACCATCCATACATTGAGCTGATCATATCTAATTTGCAACACTATATTACAGAATTTGACTGGTATGAACTCACCTTGCCCATTATTGGTGTTGGAGGTGCTCTTGTCTTGCTCGAAGAAATCATTTCTCACCTTGACATCATATGCCTTGGCTATGATTGTGACGATGGTGATGCCTCGTCTGACACGTCATCATTTGAGCCTGCTACCCTTCACAGCATCCAAACTGGTGTCTCTAATGAGGCCTCCATCTTCACCCTCACACTTTCCTACCTGTGACAGTGGAAAGTTATTCACAGTATGCACCATCCATACATCGAGCTGATTGCATCTAATTTGCAATGTTGCATTACAGAATTTGACTGGTATGAGCTCACCTTGCCCATCATTTGACGTTGGAAGTGCCATTGCCTTGCTTGAATTGTTCCCCTGTGATATGTGATTCTCCAATGTACTACATGTACACAAGTTTGTGGCCCAGGGTACATATGCCTTCTGCTCACATCCAGCACTGCCATTATGTAGCTGACTTGTCACTCATTACATGCACAGAATGTACTCTCTTGCAAAGTGTTTCCATGCTATGTAGCTGGTAGGCAACTACACAGCAGATATAACCAGTGAAGTATTGTGGTCTCATGGCAAGACAGCCACTATGTCTTCTGAAGTTGTATTTAATGAATTTGTTGTTCATCAACATGTGCCAGAGCGATGTCGTCATGTGAATGCTATATCCTCCACAGCTGTTGTTCAACTATTTGAGTTCCATCAATAGACACGTTCAGGCAAAGAGTTTGGCACATATGATATGTCCTCCAACATCATTTACGAAGAACATGAACCTGAGGACCATGATACATTGATCAATGCACTGTCATATGAGCCAGCAACTCTTCACTGCATTCAAACAGGTATCTCCAATGAGGAATGGGCTCTCAAGACGAAAAGTGCTGAATGACATGACATAGTACCTGACAATAAGTGGCTCAAAGATTTAGCTGTCCATTCAGATGCTTGCATAGTTGAGGAGGTACATCAGGCAATTTGGGCAATTAAGCTGATTTTACTGCAGACCCTGTGGTGAGAGCAAGGCTGTATTTGGTCTTTTCTTGTGATTTCTGACCCAGCCACCATATGGCATCTGCCTGAGTGTGTCTGTCTGAGCTTCACTAAGCCAGCCTCTTGTGTAGAAATTTCATATCTACAGCGTTTCAGCTGAGTCAATTTTCTCTGAACCCCAAAGTCCTGGACAACAACTCAGGATTTTTCTGTCTCCTTTTTTTCTCTCCTGCCACAGATAATTATAGCATGTCTTTTTACAGCAGCTGTCACAACTCTGCTGACAAGTGTCCTTGTGGGGGCTCATGCAGCAGATTCATCTCCAAAACACCTATCTCATTCCCCCCTCCTCCTACTGCAATCTGCCTGTGCAACTGCCCAGCCTATCAACACTATCACCTGCCTCCAGACCACCAGGGCTTTGGCCCTTGCAAGGATCCACAGTGCTGTCAAGGATCTGCTTGTGGGCTATTCACACCAAACAGTGAAAATGGGACTGCCACTACCAATGATCGTCTCTGGGCTGAATGCCTTTGTGGCTGCTTTGGTTATCAGCACTGGTATGAGTTGGTATGCTAAATTTCACCATTGTCATAGTTCTATACTCACCATAACTCAATAGTTGTTTACTAACACTGACATTCCTGAGGCCAGTTCCATGGGCTCTACTGAGACAACTACTCCATTGGAAAACGCCACCACAACTCCAGTCAACAATGAACCTCTGTCCAACTCATCAGCCTTTCCTGGCAACCCGTCGCCTTTTACCTCTACTGCTGACAATCCACAACCACATGCTGAAGATGCTATCAAGGATTTTCTCAAGAAAAGGCAATTCAATCAGGAAAGCACCTTCAGCCCTTGTGAACAGGTATCTGAGTGACCTTAAAATTTTTATGCACCAATCATTGTTGATCAATCACTGTCCAGATGTGCAGTGATCATTCAAAGGCCACATCATCTGCCAAGCACACCAAAACTACTTCTACCTCTGCCAATGAGCCCTCTCAGAAGCTGACCAACTCATGTAAACCCAAGGCAGCTAAGGACAAGCAGGCAAAGACTTGTGATGCACCACCAACTGTGCCGAAGACGAAGGATCCTGAGCCAAAAGAGAGGTTGAGACACATCACATTCAATGTTGTGGTGTATCAAAATACCTCTGTCTTTCACCACACTCCTCCTCTGGCTCATATTCCTAATACCAATGGGTGAGTTCCATGTCCATCATGTCTGATTATTGTTGACTTACTCTTTTCAGGTTTGCTGCTCATGACCGTGCCCATCTTGTTGCTTCTGTGACCTTGAATGTGAGGATGACACCAACTGACATACACCAAGTAATATGTGATGCATTTCCTCATATGAATGAGGAATTAGTAACCAATGGCTGGATGTTGGCCAGTATTCAGGGAGGGCAAAGAGGCCAGCGTGCAAAGTTGATCCCTCATCTGGCTAGCTGGGCAGTTACATTTGCTGCAATCAACCGGTATGTTTCCTGATCAGCAGGTCATATCAAAGTCTGATCAGTATTCGATGCTTTCAACTCAGAGCTTCCAGGATCTTTGAGAGAAGTGGCGAGAAAACCTTCTATATTGGTCTTAGTCCTGGAAGGCTGAACTTCCATCTCTTGCCTATCGATCAAGCTGTTGAGCATGATATCTCCAACAATGATGAAGGTGGACTTCCAGAGACAACAGCTCATGCTGAAGAGGATGATGGCTTTGAAGATCCAGATGATGATGATATCTCTGATGGTGGTAGCAAGAACAACAAGGACAACAACATCGATGAGGATGTTGGGGAGCTTGAGGAAGGCTGCCTCATCTGTGAGTCATTTGCTTTTCATTTATTTCTTTATGCTAACCAGTAATGTCATAGTCAAAACAAGCATCCTGGAGCTCCACAACTTAGTACACAATGTAAGCCCCAATACGAGACCTCAAAACTGGGTAGGTTTTGTTTTATATATATATATGACATCTCTAATGAGGCTTTGCAGTATCCAGACAACACTGTTACTACCTATCATGCTTTACATGATGCTTTGGATGCTGCTGCAAAGTATTTGAAACACCTTGCAACAAAAACCAAGCCCGATCCCCGGTACTTGCTCATCAGCCTCCTCATCAAAATTAAGGCAATTAATGAAGATATCTCATTCATCTGTCATACAACCCAGTGTATTGGGGATGATATTCAAGACCACTTGACTCTGGATGAGCTGGAGACTGTCTTTTTCTTTGGTTACCATGGTCTCCAACCTGAGTTTGATTTCTTGTGAGATCTTGAGCTTTATTTCAATAGATCGATGTTTCCTGTTGCTGTTGTCCCCACTGTGTGGGAAGTTTCTGTCTATGTCAATGACAATATCTCCTGACCTCTCTTAGACCTTGTCCAGTTCTGGCATGGGTTTCACCCATGCTACGAGTTTGACCCCCATGGTTATGCAGAGTTAGGACTCACACTTGAGAATGCCAAGGACCTCCCAAAGGTGAGAAACATCATCAATGCAGATCTGCCTTTACTAACTGCTTGTTCAATAGGGAACTGAGATACCATCTTCTGCCTATGTTGCTTCTCTGCACATCATATCATGCCAGGAACTCCAAACCCATCTTAGACACAATTTTGTTTCTGGTACATGGGATGATGTAGACCCAGAGAAAGTGGCAAATTTTGGGATGACCAGCCTTTGTTTCTTCTTAAATAACTTGGCGTATAAGGTCCTTGATGACATACCAGACCACCATAGCAAATATGAAAAAATCCAAGTGATGATTGGTAAATACTGCAGAAAGATAGCGACAGTTGTGAATGCTACTGCCAAGGTAAATTGAATGTTTGATACATATGGACTCCCAGCTGATACTGATTACCACTTAGGAGAGATGAACCAGGAGTGATAAGACATCAACTGGTGGTAAGTGTACTGCTTTTTTGGCCAGACAAGTGCTGAATGTTTCTCCCTAAGGGCCATCTCAGAAGAATGGAGTTGATGTAGATAGGTTTGAGAAATATGTTCCCAGTAGGTTTAAATTCAATTCCCCACAGAATGCTGTCTGATGTTCTCAGCTGAAGAAGAAAAAGCCAAATACCCTCGCTGGCAGCAAGCTGAAGGGACAAGCAGTCGATCCAATGGCTTTTCATCTCATGCTTCTCACTCCACTGCTGCCACTCCTGACACTTCAGCTCATCGCACTTGTGCACCACCTCCATCATTCACTCTACCTGAGATAAGCACCATGGATGAACACATTAAGTGGGTTCTGAAGAATGCTCCTCACCTATCCCTCAGAGTTTGCCAGCAGCTGGATGGCTGGGGAAACTTCGACTTAGCTAAACACAAAAAAATGTTCAACATGGTGAGTAATTTTAGATGATCATAGTATCTCCAAGAGCTGACACTACTTCAGGTTTATCATACCGATAAAAACATCATGGGAACTCTTTTTTATGGAGGGTTTATCTGCACTGAGGATTGGGCAAACAAATGCATGATTATTACTAAGTGGTTGAATGAGATCTTTACACTTGAGGCTGCTGAGTAGGCCAAGTAGTCATAGCGTAGATGTTTCTAGAAATCAAGTTGGTTGCATTTACATGTGAATATTGATTATCAAAATGCAATCAGTCTACTCTCACTCATCTCCATATTACATGCCATGTCTACTGAAGGCTCTCAGGAGTCGGTGGCCATTGACAATGTCAATGGATTCTTTCTTGAAGCCTATCACTGTACAAGAGAGGCACGCCTAATGGTGGAGGCACTACCAAATGTGGAGAGGTTGTCAGCTGAAAGGATTATTCAGAGATTACATGGTATTCAGTCTATTCTGGTGGTGATGAGAGGCAGAATGTTAGAGGAGGAGGACTATGGCTCACTGACTAGAGCTATTGAAGCCATGTTGGGCCCCTTAGAGGACTTTGTCCAGCAGCCATTTATGCAAGACATCCCTCATGCTACTCCAGAACATCCTGCAGATGGCTGTGGATGCCCTAACCTCCAACTTGACCTTCAACATGCACATCAACTCCACAACCTAGGTGCCTCATGAGAGACTGTTGCTGATACCCTTGGTGTCTCCCATTGAACTATTTACTACTGGTTCTCCAAGGCAGGTCTATCCACAGCATGCCCAGCTTTTATGGACATCAGTGATGAGGATCTTGACAACATTGTTGCGGTATTGTCGCTCAAGAACCCATTAAGTGGAGCAGTAATTCTACATGGTCACTTGACATCTAGTGGCATCCTTGTGCCACTTGCATGGGTGAAAGCAAGCCTCAAGTGAGTTGACCCTATAGGTGTCTTGTTGAGGTATGCAGCACTGCTTTTCATTTTGGCTTTTGAATAATAACTAAGGGCTCTACAGATGGGGCAAGGCAATCAAGTGGAGGGTCTATCATGTCCGTGGTAGCAATGCTCTATGGCACCATGATGGGAATGAAAAGATCCAGCCATGGGGATTTTATGTCCATGGATGTGTAGATAGTCATTCATGTCTTATCATATATCTGGAATGCTGTGCCAACAAATGTGCTGAAACAGTTGAACGGATTTTTATGGAGGGGGTTGCTGAGTATGGATGGCCTAGTCATGTTCATGGTGACCATGGAACAGAGAATAATGGAGTTGAGAAGAGAATGATTGAGAAGTGGGGAGAACAACATAGAGCCTATTTACAAGGACGGTAAGTAACATCTTGTGTTACTCTTATGAGAATTTCACTTATTCTAATAGATTGGTCCACAATGTTCAGATTGAGCACCTCTGGAGGGATGTACAGACAGGTGCTCTAGAGTTCTGGTGAGAACTCTTCATGTATATGGAGAAGATGGAAATCTTGGACATGGACTGTCTTGTTCACCATGTCTGTCTCATCATCATTTTCTTGCCAAGGATTCAAGAGAGCCTCAATAAGATGAAAGGTTCATGGAATAATCACAAACTATGCACTGAACATCACCTGACCCCACTAGCTGTATATGAGTTGAGCAAAGAACATGCAATTAGAAGTGGTTATTGGGAGAGTGATCCTGGGGATGAGATTGGGGGTATTGATGATGAATATGGCTATGATGGAGATGATGAGGTAGATCCTGAAGAACTAGCAGATGAGTTTCTTGGCTGATGGTGTACAACATCTGAGGAAGATTGATGAGCAACTGAATCTGCAAAACAAATTTTGAAGGACTTGGATATTCTAGACGACAAGCAACTGAATCTGCAAAACAAATTTTGAAGGACTTGGATATTCTAGGAAATGAACAGAATAATGGGATTGACATCTATTGCCAGGCAGTTGTTCAGGTAAATGAGTATTATCAGAATTGATAGAGTGTAGTGCTTTTTCTTCAGTATTTAACATGATAAAGAAACCTGGCTAGCCATCTCCTGCTACTTAGTTTGACAGTCTACAGAAGGTAACTCTGGCAGAAAGACTGCCTTATGCCCTATCTGGCAAGTGGTGATGGTGTATTTCTAGATTTGGAAACAAATGCCATATTTGAGTATAAGCAAGTAATATCAAGGTAGCTGGGGTCTCTGAAAACTCCATCCTACTACAGCCTTGCTATGGCTGGCCCTTCTCTGGCAAGATCTCAGAATGACTTGAGTTCCATCCAAATCCTGATGTGAGAAGATGAAGGTATGGCTTTCAGTGATGGTTCACACAAAGTTCAATTTTTCTAGGTGAACATAACATAAAGTTTGACTTTTTCAAATATAATAAATTGAAGTTCAAGTTTTCTACCTGGGCTCCTTGGTTTGAGAATGAAAATTATGGCATGGTTAAGCCTCATGAGACAGAACCTCAACTTTACAATAGGTGTACTTTTCAAGTTCAGAATTTCAGGTAAGAGACTTTTTAAAGTTCAAGATTTTTTTCCACATTTCATGTGTGAAGTTCATAAAATTCACTAGTCTTCCTGCCCATCTATTTATTGCACAAAATACCTGCCATACTAT
The DNA here is from genome assembly GCA_001563735.1 of Leucoagaricus sp. SymC.cos. Classification (NCBI taxonomy): domain Eukaryota; kingdom Fungi; phylum Basidiomycota; class Agaricomycetes; order Agaricales; family Agaricaceae; genus Leucoagaricus; species Leucoagaricus sp. SymC.cos. Next base: position 215,048 of record KQ962022.1, read on the forward strand.
GAGAAGTCCTATGACCATCCTTATCCTCCAGGATTGGTCCATGAATTTCTTTGTCATTCAATATATCCCTACAACCCAAATTTTCCCACAATCTCTTTAGAAATACAATCTCACATAACAAACAAGAGAAATATCACCTCAGTAAAAAGAAAATGCTAGGCATACATGAACTTGTCAATAATGCTGAAGAAAGTGAAGTTAAAGAAATTTATGAAAAAATTGACTCTATCAACTCAATTTCCCATCAAAACATTCAGAACCTCAAAGATTTTGCCTAAGGAGACTTGCACAGTCCATGTCAAGCTCTTCTCTTTCACCTTCTAGTTCTCATCCACTTAAGAATACAGAACATTCTATAAACAATGTACAACTCCACAAGTCATCCAGTTGAGTAATACATCTTTCTTGTTGTCTTAATGTAGACTCAAACTCTAAGGAAAATATAAAAATCCTCACCTTCTTGATTCTAATACTTTAGGAAATTTCATCAATCCCCAAATGATTGAACTTCATAATTTAGAACTACTCCTTCACCTTCTCAAATCCCCCATCACTATAGGAAATGCTGATAGTACAACTAACTAACAAAGAACAGCCACCCATTATTGTCCCCCCACCATTACTGTAGATGGAATTGATATAGATATCAAACCCAAAGAATATCCCCATATGATTCTAGGTCTTCTGTGGCTTCAGAAATATAACCTAGACATAGATTGGGAAAATAGTATTTTACAATAGAGACAACACCCCTAGAAACAAAAGCAATTTCAAGAACTTATTAATTTGATGCAAGAAGACAACTATTCTATTAAAATTAACAACTTATCCTATCTCAAGCCAACTAGACAAGATTTCAAAGAAATCAATTTCAAAACTTCCACCTTCATATTCCTCAATCAACAATTCAAAGTGAAATAACAAGATGATCCAAGAAAAGCCATTCCTTACAAATACTATAACTTTATAAAAGTATTCAACAAGAAAACCTCAGAACAATATCCTCTATCTCATTCTTGGGATTATAAAATTGAGATCAAACTCTTTTTCTGTTCTATTTCAATAAAATCTTACCAACTATCTTTCAAAAAAGAACAAGAACTTGATACCTTCCTCAAGAAAAATCTCAACAAAGGCTACATTAAACTCTCTAAATCTTCTATAGTATCCCCTTTCTTTTTTATTATAAAGAAAGATGGAAAACTACAATTTTGTCAAGCTTATCACTATCTAAACAAATATACCATCAAGAATACTTATTCTGTTCCTCTTATATTCTAAATTCTCAACAAACTCAAAAGTGCCAAGTACTTCACCAAACTAAATATATGCCTCAGATATAACAATATCAGGATATACTCTCAAGACATATAGAAAGCTGCTTTCAAAACTCATAAAGGCTTATTTGAACTCACTGTCATGTTCTTCAGAATATGCAATTTCCCTGCCATATTTCAATCAATGGTAGATTCATTGTTCTAACCTCTCATTAATTAAGGTGTTATAATTATCTATTTAGATGATATATTAATCTATGCTAAGACAAAGAAAGAACTTTGATGGATCACTTGCAAAGTTCTAAAATACTTCAAAATAATAATCTCTACTTGAAGACTAAAAAATGTGAATTTGAACAAACTCTTAAATATCTAGGCATTATCATCAAACCAAACTTAGTATCTATGGATCCTACAAAACTAAAAGAAATTAAAGACTAGTCTATATTTAAATACACCCAAGATATCTGAAAATTTATCAGATTCTGTAACTTCTATTGAAGATTCATTCATCAATATGCTGAACATGCTCAATGCCTTAACATGCTCATGAGCAAGAACAAACCTTTTATTTAGACCCCAGAATATAATACTGCATTCATCTAATTAAAAGAAAAATTCCTCAAAGAACTCATACTGCTTATGCCTGATTATACAAAACCCTTCAAAATCAAATGCAATGCATCACAATTTACTTCAGGAGCTGTCCTTTTACAAAAAGACAACAATAGTGTCAAATATCCCATTACTTACCTCTTCAAATTATTTACTGCTGCAGAACATAATTATTACTGCTCCAAACAAGAATTCTTTGCTATTATTCATGCTCTCAAAGAATAGAGACACTATATTGAAGGATCTCCTCACAAAACTATCATCTGGTCAGATTACAAAAATCTGAAAAGATAGAGAAAACTACAAGATCTCAGCTGACATCAAGTATGCTGGACCCAATATCTCTCTAGATTTGACCTTGAAATCAAACATATTGAGCTTTATATACTAGTCCTACTGTACCCAGTGGCATTAACTGTGTCACCTATGACTACAATAACAACTATGGAGACAAAAGAGAAAATCCACTAGTAGACTACACTAGAGGAACTGTATCTGGTCCTGTCATGTGCCAGAGGAAAAGGAGAGAAACATACTACATAATAGAAAGTTAGTTGATACTAAGATAGAGCTGATCCATGTCAGAGTTAAATAAGGAGTCATAGAAAGATAAGTATGTTAGAGGGTTGAAAATAAAAGGGACCAGATCAAGAGTGATATTACAGTCCATATATGGGAACAAAGTGCTATCAATCATAACATCCTTAGTATGGCCAGATAAGCCTCTCTTCATTGTCTGGTGCTTTGAACTTGACACATTAAACATGACTGGCCTGTATTAGCTTAACATCTCTCATCAAACATGAGGTTGTGTGAAAATACCACATCAAACTTGAACTTGCAGATGCTTATGGACTTGGTCCTCAAGTACTAACTGTCTGGCTCTGACTCAACCCAATGTCTTCACATCAACAATAAAACACTTAATAGCATCATGGCAATAATATAACTGAAGACAACTTATTAAACTCAACTCAACTTCCAACCACCATGTCCAAGCACCATCCCAGTACATCTGCATAGAAGAAACTAACCTGAGTATCACAGACTTGATTATGTGCAGATGACAAACTAGCATAGGTTTGTCCCAATCCAACACCTACCCATCTCTACCCATCTATCAACAAACCTCATATTTCTGACAAATTTCCATTTAGCTATAGGTTGTCTATATAAGAAACACAACAGTTGTTAGTAAGTCCCCTATTTATCCCCTCCACCCTCCAACCTTATTATTTAACCTTTACTTGATCACCCTTTCCCAGTCCAATGTATACATACATCCTGAAACCCTCATCCAAATCTGTGATGAATGTTATTTTGGTATATTTGGTGGACAATGTATCATCTGTAGTGGTCCTGGTATGCACCAAGCAAAAAAGTCTCTTTTGATTGTAGGGAACTGACTGAGTAAATTGACTTGTTTGGCAACAGGCATTTCTGACACATATTATTTTTTACTAAGTGTTTCTCCATCAGAGAACACAAGAGTCTGACTACAGGAGACTACATATTACTGTGCTGAATGCACACAAGTTGAAAAAGACTGAGATGGTTGCCCAAAGATCATCAACTTGGGAGCTAGTAGGATGGATTTGTTCTACAAACAATGGTGTCAAGGTAAGTCCTATATTCACTGTATACATTCTAGTTGAACTTCTGACTCACAGAATTGACATATATCCAGGCTTCACAACAAGCTAGTCAAGCATCCCTTCTTTCCCACATACCATCATCATTGGTTCACCAGTGTTGTTGGTGCTCTAGTTACTCACTATGTCTGAAGATACATCTCAGTATATATGTGGTCTGAAGAATTGTCCTTGGGATGAGGACATCGAAGTTGAGTCAGAGGCCGAAATGTCAAGCCCTACTCTGTTACAGGGGGGTAATACTGAAATGGTGGGCCTCTCTACTCCTCGTGCATCAGTCCTCCCTGCTGGGCCACCCAATCCTGTCATGCCTGTCCCTCACAAGGGCAAAGGCAAGAAGAAACATAGTTTGGTTGTTGCTGAGCTCACGCCCCCTCCTGCCCATCTGGCACCTTCTGCATCATGCTCGTCCACTCCTGCTCCTCCAGTCTCTCCTTCCCCAGTTACTGGTGATCTTTCTCTGGAAGCGAGTGCTTTTGCTCCTTGTCTCTGCCCTTTGGCTGCTGTCTCCTGGCTGTCTGCTGGCCCTTCCACTAAGTTGGTGGATAGGGTCACCTCTCTTAATGACTCACTCATGGCCTTGGCTGGCAAGCCTTGGTCTGACCTGTGGGACCTTATGCGCTTTGCGCATGCTCTGTCTGTTACAGCAGGGCATATATTTGCTGCTCAGGGGCATGTCTTGCCCTTCGACGATCCTCCTGGCACACCCACCTTGGCTTCAGCCTTGCGTGACATGCTTTCTCATGATGCCCTGCAGCATCCTCCTCCGATCCATGGAACAGCTGACTCAGCTGCTCCCCCTCTCTCTGCTCCAGCATGTGGTCCTCCTTTGGAGGCCACTGCTCATCCTCTCCCAGCTCCCAAGCCTGCTCCTCCCCCCTGGCCCACTCGGTCTGCCAAGCGTCCCCCTCCCCCCTCCAGTGTTAAGTGCAATTATGCTGACACTGTCTGCGATGTGACGTCTTTGGTCAATTTGGCCAAAACGGTTCCTGACCTCCCCTCTGAGCACATCATTGCGATGCACCAGGCTTCTGTCCTGCCTGCTGCTCCTAAGCAGAAAATCAAATCCACCATCCCTGGTCCCTCCTGGCAGCAGGTCCTCATTAAGATCGACCCCCTCCCCTCCTCCTCACAGTTCCCAGCTTTGGTGGGTGCTGCTAATCATTCCCTCAGCAAGAGCGACCTTCAGGTTGACTCATGCCACTTTGCATATGGGGGGATTTCCCTTCTTACATCTCGTGTTGCTTCCTAGGGTGAGATAGACCTGGTGAAGGCTGGTGTCTCTTGCCTCCTCTCCCTCGCTGAGGGTGGAGTTGAGGCTGCCCTTCCCCATTCACGATCCTATCTCAAGGTCATGGATGTTCCTTTCTTCAAGGCAGATGGCCAGCAGGTCACTGCTGATGATGTGTGAGCGGTCATGGAGAAGTCCCATATGGCTGCCTCCTTCACTCTTGCGAATAGCCCTCGGGTTATGCGCAACTCCCGATGCACCGATACCACCACTGTGTGGTTCAACATTCTTGACTCCCAGTCTGGCACTACTGCTAAG
>KQ962023.1:20535-31345 GCA_001563735.1 Leucoagaricus sp. SymC.cos
CTATGCACATAGGTGAACAAAACAGTGACTTCATTGCCATTGCAACAAGCAGCCAGCAATATCCTAACACAGAAGAATACATATGATTTGTACTAAGCCATAATAGAGATGAATACTACTCTGATGTATATATGTCCTTACTCTGACATAGTGAGGTGTCTTCTCTGATTGATCAGCATTTAGATGTTGTACAGGTGAGTGTGTCCATGCCTTTTCACATATTTACTGAGAATTTCACAATTTCTACTGAAAGGCATGTGCATTGCCTTTCTATGTTATTAAGTACACTGACAAAACTCTCATGTCATCCACCCTCGAGTGGTGACTGAGTCATTCATAGACCTGCATGACATGGGCAATCAACCTCAGATCAATCCCAGTAGCTGGTGCAATCTTGAGATCCTACAGGAGCATTCTCAAAGCAGAACTTGGTCGATCATTTTTTATTATACACAGCAGGGTAGGCATGGGTGTTTGGGGACCCATCAATCAGTCGAAAAGAACCATTGATTTGATCAACTTCTTGGAGCTGTCTACTCTGGCTCACTGTAATGATCAGTCTCTACTCATTCCGTAAATTCACTCCAGGTCACTCCTGTCCACCACTCCAGTACCATGACATCTGCAGTTGCCTCTCCTTTTCACCAGTAGTCATAGACTTCCATGACACCTTCTCAAAAACAAGTGTCTGATATGTTTTGGAAGATGTTGGAAACCACAGTTCAAATCTTCATCTTCAAGTGGTTCTGCAGGGGTGGGGCAAAGAACAGGCTCATTGACACAGCAATCATCAATGCTCTCGAGGATTTTCTTGGGAGTTTATAAAGCCAAATTCTACTGTATGATGAAAATAATATATTGGGCAAAGCTTAGAATGAAGTATGACTTCCAGGTGGAGTATAGGGTACATGTTGACCATCTTTCCTATGGTGGAACTCAGCGCACTGGTGGTACGGGATTTGTTGGGCTCCAGACAAGGGATAGTCCATTAAGGTTAGCTGAGGGATCAGGAGAGAATTCCAATGTGGTGGATGGAGAAGTTGAATTTGTGTGCTATGTGCAGGACAGTTGGGGAAGATCCTTTTGAATTCCAATGCCATTACATACTTCAGAACTGTCAGACTGTCATGTTCAGCTTTCTCTTCACGTGATCTCTAATATCCAAAAATAATATGAATATGATCACCAATGATCTTTTTTCAGATTTCTGATGTGATGACATGAATGGGGCATCATTGAAGGGAAGACTTGCTTCATTCACACATGCTCTAGCCTTCCCCTCTCCACTACCCCATGGTCTTTTGGTACCCTCCCCCGAGTCACGCTAATGGATTGTTTACCATGAAATGGAGAGTGTTGTTATTTGGTGTGCTCTAAACCCTCAATGAGTCATAAGTAGCAGCTGTCACCTCACTGCTGAGCTTCCCTTCTCTGCTACAGCAGGGATTGTGTGTGCTATGACACATGGTGAAGACTTGTGAAAAAACTCAATATTGGTGTATGATCTCTGACATACATTCTGTCACCAGTGATTGGCTTGTGTTATCATCTTCTCATGTTAACACTGCTCATACTCTCTCTTACAGCCAGGAACACATGACTCAATGAATGTTGAATGGGAAACAGCCATCGGTTGCTGGCTGATGGCTGCTGGTCCATCTATCTCGTCTATCTATTCTTGACGTCAACATAATTGCTCACTGTGATGGTAAGTAGCTCTATGCTCAATTATTCATATACTGATGATGCAGCAGTCAGCCTTTGCCAATTGACTTTGAATGGGCATCTGACCTCACAGTAGTCACCGAACAGGGTGACACAACATCAACAGCTTGTCCAACTCAATTCCCTCATCACCCACTTCTGTGTATGTGTCTCAGTACAAGCATATACCTCATCTCACACATCTTTTTACAGCCACTCATCCTCCTCTGCCATTTTTGAGTGGAACATTGAGCCCATCATCCTACCCTCTCCTCCATTCCTCCAAAACCCACATCAAATCCCCAGAGCAAAGGGCACAGAACAGCATGAACATTCTATTCCATCCATTCTTGACAGTGCCATATCCATCCTTGCAAGACTCCAACTAACTGAACATTGCCATTGTAGCCCCTGCCTCAACCAGTCCCATCAGATTTGAATTGATTCTTGCACAGAGCCCCAATGGCGGATTTGCTAGCCCCATTGGTAGTTTTCACAGTTGGAGCCCTAGTCCACTTGGCCTATGTGTCACTACTGGGCCAGGCATCACAGCTTCCATTCCATTGCCCAACATTCCTCCAATTTCCACAAGTCAAGGTCAAGCCATGCCCATTCCTAGTGTCCCTGAAGCCACAAGTAGTCCATTGGCTGCTTCATCTTCCCCTCCTCTCTCTATGCATCAAATCACAAATAGAGTGCCTAATGGGGTGCCAAATGTGGTAACTGTGAACCCACCGCCTCTGGCTATTGCTACACCAACCTTGGGCTCTGAGGGTTCTTCACCTATGACTGAGATGGCTTGTGAATGTCCTACAATGAACACTCAACCTACATTCAGCCCCGCTTTGATTGCTTTTGCCTCGTGGATGCAAGGGCACTACGTGTCAGCGGCACACTTCAATTTTTGTTGAACTCGCTGTTGCCAAATGGCTTATCCTATACCTTCCAGCCCTGGGCTCCATGCCCACCAGACCCTCCTAAATATCCTTTGCCATGTCTGCAGGCCTAGATTAAGGTGTTCTTGTCCCTTTATATTGCAAAATACAAGAGGTAATTAAAATACATACCGTTATAGCAGCATCTTGATGAGCTGACTTCTAGGTTCACAATGGAAATGAATTTGTTGAGATACAAGTGATCCAGGTCATTGACGGGGTTGGTTTGGAGGGCTTGTTAGAAAGTGCTGTTGAGGTGGAAGGTTGTAAAAGTGATTTGAAATATCATGGTGATGTTGAAGATAGCAGTGTAGACACTGGAAATAAAAGTGAAGTGAATGTTTCTAGTCCCCGTGTTCACAGCACTCACAATGGAGATGATGGAGATGACAACAGACCTGCCTGTTATCAAAATGACCCAGAGGGCATCCCAGTACTGCAATGGGAAGCCCTGCATGATCTCACTCTGAACTCCCTTGATCTCTCTTGTTGCTGCAGTCTCTATTATTTATCTAACTCTTCTGATCTCATGGTGCTCAGCAAGTCTACCTGCAATGCAGATGAACCCTTGTTGACAAAAGATGAAGTTTGGCTGATGCACAGAGACAAGGAAGTTGGCTGTTGAGATTTCTCCAAATGGGTCAAGCTTCTCAATACCAGTCTCCTCGAGGAGGCACTGTCCACAATATCTGATTCCAATGCAAATGATCCCATACATGCCCCTCCTTATTACAACCCCCCTGCACCCTTGAATGCCAGAAGCAAGCAACAAAACAAGAAGAGGTGCAGGCAGAAATTGAAGAAGAATTGGGTGCTTCTTCCTGCCCCTAAGTTACTCCAAGATGTACTCTGCTCAGCTGTCCCACTTGAGACTGGGATTCACCGTGAAGATTTTCCAACCCAAAGTGGTGGCTACTTTGTTTCGAGAGAACCCCCCCCAAAGAATGCTGGGCTAGTAGAACTGTTCTCTGGGCTTGCCGCTCCTATATCTCAAATCGAGAAAGATGCAGTGAGTGAAAAAAATGGTTCCTTCTGGTTTGGATTACCCAGAAAACATCAATTACCTAAAGTCCGCTGCCTGCTTGCTGGCCTTGGAGCCTCTCTTGTCCAATTTGATCCTGCAAAGTCAGGTCAGAAGCTCTATCCAATTGATTTCTATGTCAAGAATGGTTACAAAATTATTAAATGGGATGGTGTGTGTGCTTCTCAATACTGTCACCTCCACCAGCTGACAGTCACATGACAGGTAAAACTGCTGTGCCTTTTATCAACAGTGAAAAAAGAGTTTACCAAGTGCTTTCTGGGCAGCCAAAAGACCCTTCTTATACTGCTGATTGTCAGAAACTCTACAACCTCATTGACTAGGAGTTCGAAAGAATCAAAAAATACCCAAAAAAGTATACCAGCCACAAGTGTGGCAACTACCCCACTCTTGACATTGGCATCACATGCGGGCAAGGCAATAAATCAATTACTAACTGCTATTTGAACCAAAAACTTCAATCCCTGGCTGACAGATTGATGGGATCACTCTTAGTCAACCAGGTACTCAGCCATATAGAAGGTATGTGGCTTGAAGGGTGATCTCTTGTTACAGGGAGCTTAATGTGTATATTCAGTTTGTTATGAAATCTGGGCACCCAAACTCCATGCCTACATATGGAGGTACATTTGCAAGCTATTCAAATCACTCTGCTTCTGCAGGTGGCTGCAGTGCCTCAACCCAAAAAGTTTCTATGTCTGCACTTCCTCTAATAAAGGCCCAAAGGCTTACACTGTCCACTATTGAGATAGCATGAACTTGGCGTTTCGATGGTGTACAGTGGCCACACTTGGGGATTTTGATCTAACCCAAGGGGGCCATCTAGTCATGGATGATCTCTGTCTTGCCATTAAATTTCCACTGAATTCTGTTATCCTCTTCCCTTCAGCCATGCTCAACCATTGCAACATTCCTGTTCATGAAACAGAGAAACGTGCATCCCTTACCTTTTATAACCCAGCCAGCATCTTCCAATTCATTGATAACCATTTCATGACCGAGTGGCAGCTGTGGAAGAAGGATCATGTCCATTTTATGAAGATGTAAAGGCAAAAGAACACCAGATATGTGTGGGCCCTCAACCTTTTCAGTTGCCTAGAAGATTTATCATATAGACTTTAGCAGAGTGCTTTGTAAACATGTTTTAGCTTTTGTATGAAAAAATTCCCCTTGATTTTGGGATTGGGCACCAATAAAATGCTTAGCTGAATAGTTCTGATGGCAGCAAGAGCAGGGACTCAGAGATTCCAGAATCAGTCATGTGATGCTGTTCAGTTGAACTATGCACTTCTCTTTCATGAATGTAAAGCATGCTATGGACTGCCGTATTGGTGTCAAATTTCTTTGTCTCCCATGTTCCTTCACCATCTACTACTTTTCAATGCATACTTCTGAAGTCAGCCATGCAGGTGAGCTTGAGACCTTTTAAACAAACACTTGAATTCAACCATCCTATCTCCAGGTGCAGAGTTGCCAATCGCTCCTCTGCAAGCAGTACTTTCTGTGATGGAGCAAACAGAGGGGCTCAGCTACATAATATTTGTTTCAAACAATAGCCACCCTCTCTCTGAAATTGGCAGTGATGGCAATATCTGGTTTTCCTGCAGGGACAATCATTATACTGAAGCCCATAATATTCTGATTAGGGATAAAAGATATGTGCAAATGCAAGGATTTCCTGGTTTCCTTTGGTTTTGCCACTCGACTGCTTGGGTGCCCATTGATCGCCAGGTTGATGGTGAAGGGGATGGCATCACTGAGCACAGACATTCTCATGACAGAAACTTGGTGTTTGATTGTGTTCACTTTTTATGGTGGTCAAAGGCGTCGATTTGGACAACAAAGAGAAGGAGGACAGAAAGACTTACAGGATCAACTAAGCAAGTGAAAGCGTCCCAACAAATATCCCCCAAAGGCAAGTCTACTCTCAAACTGAAGTTTCTAGAAACAGGGGAGACTGACTACTGCTACAGCTTCACAGCAGCCTGCTCTTGATGCTAAATGCCTTTCCGATACTCTAAGTGAACCGTCTCTTTGCCCTGGAGGATGCTCAATGTCTTCTCTCTCTTCAGATCCCTCTACTCATTCATGAAGGCTAGAAGCAGCCAACAAGGACTTTGATTATTTGCCAATACCTAAGGGGCTTAATCTTTATTCAGGTGTGAGATTGCATTGATTACCAGAGTCCTTGAAAACTCAATGAGATTTCAAAACACTCAGAGTGCTTTCCCTTCCTCTGCCCAAGAGATCTTTGCCCACTTCTTTCCAACCCCGAGAACATTTGGATGATCTCATGCAGCCTCAAATGGCAGGCCCTGACATTCTACAGTAATGAGAATTGTGATGAAGGGTGTGACCTTTGGGACGCTCTCCTGAGACTCCCTGAGGGGCTGGATCCACATCCAGATGCTCCAGAACACTCTCTCACCAAGAGGATCCACCAGCTTCACTGGAGGTTGGTCCCAATGATGTCTAATGTTCTCACAGCTTATTGCGATAGGCCACACAAGACCACTGTCTTAGCATGTGGGGTTGGCCAGCGCCACTCCCCTCTTTCCCACTAGTGCATCTTAACTGCACTTATGGAAAAATTGACCACTGCAACAGCTCTTTGTGCCTTACTCTCAATCTCTGTCACCAATGCTTCCTCTAGATACTGGCCATCTCTCCCCTCTTTTGCCAATCCTACACCTGGAATCTGTGAAGTCTGGAAGCATACTGCAACTAACAAAATCTGGGACTTCACTATTGAACTAGCAGCTGGAATCATTCTTCCCCATGTCTCTACCTGGGTGTCTGCCACATACATCTCCCATATCAGGGGACAGAATCTTTGGTTAATATGGCCTGGCACTCTGGAGAACTATCGACTACTCTACAGCAAAGTTTTTGGAGGATACAGTGAGCATATGACAGTGACTCAAGCAATTAAATCCCTCCATAGTCTTGAGGTTTTGCTTGTTGGTGATGACTGCTGCACAGCTTGGTCTATGCCACCAGGTACAATCTACTGCATTCTCACATTTTCTTGATTGATGCTTCACAGCAGCTTCTACTATATGGCTAGTAGTGATTGGCAGGAATCATGCGCTGCTTTTTCGGCACTGCAAGATGTGATTGGTAAAAGTGGCTGGACTGGAGATAGTTCTGCTAGAGAGTGTTTGTTGGATACTTTGGCTCTTATGGAGAGTTGGGTCAAGCTTGCCCATCACAAACCTTTGGGGCAAAAGGGTGATTTTGCACTTGAAGAATGGATCATTGAGGTAGTCCCATATATCGAGGAGAGGTTGACATTGCAGGAGATCCCATTTGGCTCAATCTCCTCTAGTTCAATTTACAAAATGCTGCTTGAGAAGCATTTGAATCATGACACTTAGCATGGATGCCTGATTTTCAATTGTTTATTCTATTTACTCAGTATCATAGTATACTGTTGGGTGCCAGAGGTGTAATATGTCTTTTTGTTGGGAGTTGCTACTTGTTGAAATAATACAGAACTAGATTTGTTGTAGCGTTAATGATTTTCTAGCAGCAGTATAGCTAGAGGACGCTGCTTACAGCCACATAAGGAAATTATGGAGCTTCCCACCAGAGCTTGTGATGGGAAGTGCTTGATGGAAAGTGCTTGATGGAAAGCACTTGATGGGAAGCACTTTCCTCAGTTCTATATCTGTCTTGTCAGACTCAAATCCACCATGATTTTGAACTCTCTAATTTCCATCTGTGACTAGACAGTATATTGCAATTCTGCAAGTTTTCTTTATTCATTCAAATTTGGCTATTTCCTATTTAGTCCTCATACAGAAAATCTTGAGCTTGTCTCTGCTCTGGCCTTCCTCTCTCCACCAACCCATGGCCTTCCAATACTCTCCCCCAAACTGTGCCAATAGATTGTTTATTATGGAATAGAGTTGTTCTGTGTGCTCTAAACCCTCAATGAGCCATATATAGCAGCTGTCACCTCACTGCTGAGCTCCTCTTCTCTGCCACAGGTGGTGCTGATGATGATGATTTTGAGCTGCCTGAAGACTTGGAGCCTTTCCTTTCAGAGAAAGACCTTGAAAACAATCTTACCACTGATGGAATTGCACTTTGGTGGGCTCTGGAACCTTATAACCATCACTCAGGCCGCATGCGCAGGGCTCAAGATGTACCTCTCATCAAGAACTGGTACTTGGAGCATTGTCCACCCAACCAATCCGTCAAGGTCTGCGTATCATATCAAAAGCTGCTCAAATGCTACATTCTTAATGAACTGCATACATGACCTGAAAAGGCGATGTTGAAGAAGAACCTGTTCCACCAGCTTAAGGCCACTAAGTTCTTCCAGACAACAAGATTGGATTTGGTTGAGGTGGGTTTGCAGGTTTGCAGGCAAGGCTACAACATGCTGAACATTTTGATCTATTGCAAGGTCAGTATGGTGCCGTCACTTCTTGTATCTGTTGCTGACATTTTCCCACAGAGTCTAAACTATCTCCATCTCGATTACAATATGAACTTGAAGCTGGTCAAGTAAGTTCTGTATGTCCATTTCCTTCACCTCCAACTTATTTTTCTTCTAGGACCCTCACAACCAAAGAGCACAAGAAGTCTCATTTTGGAAACGCCTTTTATCTGTGTTGTGAGATCCTTCGCCTCACCAAGCTTGTGGTTGATGCACACGTGCAGTTCTGTCTTGGAAATATCAATGCTTTCCAACTGGCTGACACTCTGCAGTATATTTTTGCTCACATTGGCGCCTTGACGGGCATGTACTGATACAAGTATAAGGTCAGTCTTATCCAATTATCAGCTCCAGAACTTTTCATTGACCTTGTATGCAGCTCATGAGACAAGTACATATGACCAAGGACCTGAAGCACCTGATTTATTACTGCTTCAACACAGGCCCTGTTGGTAAGGGCCCTGGTTGTGGTTTCTGGGCTCTGGGTTGGCATGTTTGGCTCTTTTTCATGCATGGTATTGTGCCCCTGCTGGAGAGATGGTAGGCTTCACTTTTGTCTTGGTGGCAAGATTGGGCTAACATCTTCGCAGGTTGGGTAATTTGCTTGCTCATCAATTCAAAGGCAGAAACAGCAAGAGTATTGCAAAGACTGTCACTAAGCAACGTGTTGAGTCTCACTACAATCTTGAGTTGCACACCACTGTCATGCATGATATCCTCAACATGATGTCTGAGTCTATCAAACAGAATAAGGCCAAGACTATTCTGCAGCATCTATCTAAAGCTTGGAGGTGCTGGAAGGCCAATGTTCCTTGGAAGGTTCCTGGTATGCCGACAGCCATTGAGAATATCATTCTTTGTTATATCAAGAGCAAAGCTGACTAGTGGTGCTTGGTCACCCACTATAATCATGAACATATTTGTCGTGGTGCCACTATTGACAAGGCTGTCGTCAAAAAGAACCTGGGTTGTCTGAGTCGTCTTTACCTCAAGGCTGAGTAGGAGTGACAGAATGCTTATCTCAAGGATGGTCTGTATATCAGTGCAGAAGAAGCCATCGCCATCTACACTGCCACAGTACATTGGCTGGAATCATGCAAGTTTTCACCTATCCCTTTCCCGTAAGTTTATCTTAGTTCCTAGTGCTGCAATCTTACATTTACATGTAAAATTAGACCTCTTTTTTATAAACATGATACCAAGCTGCTTGTCCTAGCCCTTGAGAAGTTGAAGGAGGCATACTTGGTCAAGGGTTGATTGAATCAATCTCAATGAGAGGAGCTTGCATCGATTGAGCAAGCTTATGATAATCCTCATGAATGTGAGTATACATTGTCTAGCCATCCTGCCAAGTCAAGCCTGATTTATTTGCCTAGGTCTCTCTTGTATCAAGCATCTCCTGCTGACTCAGCATGTGTTCAAAGAAGCTAGCATTGAGTTTTTTGACACCTATGACAAGCTGATTCCCTGCTACGATATTGAGCCTGTTGAGAAGATTACTAATGCTGTAAGTTATTACATCTATTTGATAATATTTATTGGACTGACTAGTCTCTCTAGTATCTTGATTAGTTCCTGTTCTTTGAGGTGGATAAATGTGGCCTCATCCCTGCTTGGGTTAAACTAGCTGTAAGTGGAAAATTCTTAAAAGTGGAACTACAGGTCTGACCTATTTTTCTCTAGGACACTGAACCTCCTCCATTGCTTGTGTACAAGTAGTGCCAAGGCATTAACAACTTGACCAATGTTTAGGAGACAAGTGAGGGTGAATGTGTTGTCATGATGGAGACAGTCCTCTTGAAGGTTTATGAGAAGATTGATCTCATGCTGCTTAATCATCTCTTGTGTCTTATCCTTGATCATAACTTGGCAGATTATATCACAGTCAAGAACAACACTGGTAAGCTACATTTCTCTTCCCTCCCCCCTTCATGTGAGACTCACAATCCTATCAGTGTTAACCTACAAAGACATGGTGCATACCAGTGCCTATGGTCTAATTCAAGGTTTACAGTTCTCAGTATTTGTCTTCTAGTACTATGGTTTGGTCCTCGATCTCCTTATCCTCAGTCTCCAGCATGCGAGTGAGATGGCTGGCCCTCCTCAGATGCTGAACAATTTCTTGCAGTACCATAATTCTGCCACTGAAACTCATCACCTAATCCGTCTCTATTCTCGTTGCATTGACAGGCTGCATACACTCTTCAGGTTCATGGCCAATGAAGCTCAAGGCCTCATTCAATGCTACCTCTCTGCCAATCTTGATCCTACAAACAACAGCGTTATTGGTTATAACAACAAGTGCTGCTGGCCTCTGGACCGCCGCATGAGACTCACCAAGTGTGTATCATGCACATATCATTTGCATATCATTTGCATATCGAGTATTGAGTGTGTATCAAGTGCATATCAAGTATTGAGTGTGCATTGTGTACATATTGAGTGCATATCACATATATATCATTTATTTCTGTTTGAATCCTCTATGGTTCACATGAGTGTTTCTTTCTAACCTCTCCTCTATGCCAGATCTACTGAGGGCTTTTCCCCAATGAAATCATCTGCCAGCCCTCAAACATGCAATGTCAAGAAGAGCCAGCAGTGAGGCCTCCTGAGAAGGCTGCAAGCAACTTACTTTGGAATGTTCCACCTCACCACAGCCCTTCCTTTGTTATTCCTGCT